>WUQG02048495.1:0-10398 GCA_011317285.2 Androctonus mauritanicus
AATGTCATCGAATCTCATATTTAACACGAAATATATTTGTGTCGCTATTTTGTATGGTGATCATTGCAATTAAGGGGCCCCAGGGAGACTTAGGTCCGGGCCTCGATAGCTGTATGTCCGCCGCTGACCTGATGAACATGCTATTGTGCCATTGAATTTTCAATACGACATTCCCAAAATCATTTCAACAAAAACTACTTCAGTTTTGATCAAAATAAAGTTCCTGATAATATTGATTATTCGAATATGCTAATTTACCGACTAAACATAATTAAAATATTCCCTGTTTAAAGAATTCTCGTGAATCGTTAAATGGGTGAAATATTAAAATTCAAAAATTAGATTTTTATGATCTCCTAAGTCTTTCTTTTGGACGTATGCCTTTCTGTGGTCACAGTGATTTTGTGCTCCAGTGATGTTTCTGGGCTGTTGATAATGAAATTTTGCTCATAATGGTAAGGATATGCATTTTTTAAACTTCTAAAGATGAATATATGGGCACTAAGAGAATTTATAAGATTTTGAAAATTTTAATACTTTGAAAACAAATTTTTGATATTTTTATCTCTAATTAGAATGAACATAAAATTTTATTTTATTAATATGAAAAAATTTAATTAAGATTTTTATATTATATAAAGTGCTTTTATTGATTTTTTAAATGAATTTACACTTCACAAGAAAACCTAAAATGACATTTTTAGCACAATATTTTTATTTTTATAGGCTCACATTCTTAATATTCAAATATATCATGATTATATTCTAAATACAGATTCAAGTGTCTTAAAGAACAAAGATTATTTTGTTTTAGCTGACCCTGTGATAAACCATTTAAGTCAATTACTTTATTTTATATGTTGAAGCATCGATGCTCTCATAAAGAAATACAAAATATGAATATGAATATGATATAGTTTTTTAGGCAAATATGTGAGTAAAGAGAGAAATTTTGAAATGTTATATATATACAAGAATGACCAAAATAGTTTCAAGTTCTGGCAAATAGTTTGATGGACATTGCAATATGTGGAAATTGTTTATTCACGGTAAACAGTATAAGACAAGAGCTGCCATTACTAAGTATACAACGTAGAAGCAAATATTTGATCATCAATTTGGTTTTGATTTCCCTTCGGAATATCGCAGTTATGCTTTGAAAGAATGATTTTCAGGCATTGTCAATCGTTTTAGAGTTTAATTAAACGAAAAAGATTTATAAGATTATTATACCGTTTGTTTGTTTTTTTTTCAAAAAATAAACTTAGCCAACTGATAAATTTTGTGGAATTCAGTTAGGAAGACATTCTCTTTTACTAAAAAGCATTATGCTATATATATATATAGTACTAACAAAACTATTACCAGTCGCATTTCGCGTGTAATGATCTATCCACTTACTAAAATGAGAGAATTGACAATCGTGGAATGCGTCATTTAAGTTCTACTTCGCTTCTTTTTCGAGATGAAAGATAAACAAAAAGAGACACGATACACTCCAGTTCCCTATAGCTATTACGTAGCCACTTTAATGGATAGCCTGGAGATTGTCTATTAAGAGACGACGGTTAATGAAGCTTTGTTCATTGAGGTTCCTGTATCGTAAAATGTGAAGCCTGAGAAAAAGGAGAATAATTTTATTTTTAATTTAATGAATACATTTATGACCAGTCTAAGCATTTCCAAATATTCCATAAGTCTACCACATTTCGCAGCTTGAAAATTTTTAATTTCCCGTCCAGAGTACTCCTGATTAACTCAGATGAAACATTTTAAAAACTTTAGAAGAGTTCGGATTCTCTACACTCTAGTTGATCCTCTACAAAGGTAAACAGAGTGTAATAGAACTATAGATTGACCTCACCACTTAATAATTGGAGAGTGACATTAAAGAAGAACACCAATTAATCATAGCAGTAAATAAAAGCATTACATAAACCAGTCTCTCAACATTCAGGACATATCCTCGCAAAAGTAGAAATTCTTGAATAACCATTTTGAAAAATTTACATGAGGGGCCAGACCCAAACTTCTCATATAAATTTTTTATAGAGTGGGATTCAAATTATCTCTAGATAGAAAATAAAAACGGTTTTCACTCGGTCAATCGACCGACCATGGTCCATAATATATAACAAACTGATTCCAATTTTCAAAATTATAACTTAAGGACGTGGTGTGGTGTTATTAATAATAATATTTTAAAACTTTTACAAATCCTCAAATATTTACCAATATACTGAATTAGTTAGATGACTACATGTAAAAATTTCATATTTTGATTTCTTATCATATATTGACATTTATTAAATAGTATTAAATAAATTATATATATATTTATCAAATATTTGGTAACAATGCCATTTTGAAAATTTTAAACTAATGGTATTAAACACGTGGATTGTTTGCCACGTGGAAACATTCCGGCTTTCCATTCTGATGGGACCAGGGTTCGAGTTTCAGGTCCCACCCCTTAAAAATATTTATTATGGGGTCCAGGCCCGGCTCGTCAATCCCCAGATAATTTGGCTGACCCCTTCGCAGGAATGGGCAGCCTGTAGAAGGGCTTGTTTCACCAGGTTACTTAGTGTTCTGTTAGAATGGAAAGTGGCGTCATCTGTTGACAAAAAAACACGTGGCTTGGAGATCGCAAATTTATGCAATCCGAAGTTAAAGTTTTCCATGTTTCAAGTTTCTGTTTCTGTTAGATTTTTAATGTCCTCGAACGTGAAATCTTGTATTTCAGTTTATTTCGTGGTTTATAATTTTATTCAGATATACTTTTGGCTATTCATTTTATTTGTTTTTTAATCAAATCTTGTAAAATAAGAAGAAAAGAAATCAAAACATAAGAATAGCAACATAGAAATGAATTTTTATTCAGATTAAAAGGCAATATTTGTAAACTAATTGAGTTCATAACTTTAAACAAAAATATCGAAAATTTCATAAAAATTTTAAAATATTAAATATATACAACATAATTATTTTCTTTACTATTAATAAAAATGTTTTACATTTTTAATTAAAAACTTTCAAAAGTTTCAATATTTAATAAATAAATTCCAAATTTATCTTGAAAAACAGGAAATTTTTATCGCTTTTAGAATACAGTGTACATAAATTTTATAGCGTATTCTCTATAAAATTTATATACTCTTTTTAATTAAAACTAAATCAATAAATTAAATTACACGGTCTTAAAATTTTATAATTAAAGAGCTATGATAAATATTTTAGATTTAATGAAAATAGAATTGGCATGTAAAGGCTGCAAAAATAATTACAGTACATATAGTTTTCAGTTCAGGACTACTCGTAATTACGACAACAAATCCATTAACTGTATGTTTGATCAATGCAATCCAATGGGTTCGAGTCCCATACCCAATAATAGAATATACGGAAAGTATCCTTTTTTAGTGACTAACTCTTGTAGTTTTGTATTCTTTATGTTTGTAAAGATAATGTATAATGTCATAAAAACATTAGAAATAAGAAAACTCCATAAATTTTGAGCATTTTCAACTTCCTATAATTCTGACTTACAATGCGGGGATCGAAACCGAATCCTATCATAAATCGAGAACTATCTTCTGTATTAATATATTGCTTTGCATAAGAAAAGCATTCACGCTTTATAATTTTCTTGAGAAATAAAAATAGAAAAAACCGTAAAATTCGAAAATTTTTGGTCCTAATTTTTCAGGACAATGGATCGCATATTTTATATTTTTATAGCAAAAATAATAATTAATAAAGTATAAAATTATAATAAAAATTTAAATACAAAATGATGATTGCTCTTTATTTTATTTTCCATTAAATATTTTGTAGTTAAAATGTATAGAAAAGTGCTCAATGTTAAATTTTAGATTATATAGATGATCATGAATTATGAAAATTCTATATGATTCATGAATAAAAATTATTGAAGGGAAATTTAAATTTTCTATTATTTCTGATAATTATTGAAAGAAAAAATGTTTCTAATAAAAATGAATAAATAAATAAATAAATGTTGAAACAATATTTAACAAACTTTAAAATTAAGCAAATAATTTAATTATTATGAGAGTTTCTTATCAATATAAAATATTTTGTCATTATAAATGGAATATGTTATCATTGTTTAGAACAAATAATATATCAAAAATGTTATAGTTGAAAACAAATATTGTGATATAAAATAAAACAATAGTAAGACGAATAAATATGCAAATTCATTTTAGTATATCTTTCCGGTAAACTTATAAAAATCAATATTTCTTTTTCGTATCATTGTTAGTTTCTTGTTTCTATAATAATTTGACATTCCTGACAAATTAAATAAGCTTATATAAATTTTAGAAGACATAAATGACATTTATTATTATTATTATAACATTTATAAAGAATTATGTTTTCTATCATTTTATTTACATTGTATAGCGGACTCCCGTACAATGAGGGGGATACGTTCCGCATTATACGAAATCGAGCTTTACGAGACACGCATTATCAGAAAATTTAATACAAGTTTAAACTTGTCTCCGAGTTCCAGCACTGATCGCATATTGCTAATCAGATTTGCGTTAGTTTCAAATATGATTTTATTGCATGTAGATTGTTAATTAAGTTTTTTAAAGAAAGTGTTTTTTTAATAAAAGAAAACAAAACAGAATACAGGTAATTAAATTTTAAAAAATATTATGTAGAAGTAGACCCCGTATAACGCGAACTCCGAAGACAACTTTTAACAATCTTTCCATGATAACTTTAGCAACCTTTCTGTCGGATTCGTATAACCTGACGGAAAGGTTGTTAAAGTTATCATGGAAATGAAATAAACATCGTTTGGTTTTTATTACAATCAACGGATATTATGAGCAACGGATAAGTAACGTTAAAAAAATTTATCCTATGCGTTATACGGGAATTAACGCATAGGATAAATTTAATAGCGTTGTATGAATACTAGTCGCAACTTTTTTGTCGCGTTATATGAAATCGCGTTTTAGGAGAGTATGTTATACGGGAGTTTACTGCATATGCTTATAAATACACATAATTAAGGAAAAAAATTCAAAATATTTAAAATTTATCCTATGAGTTATACGGGACTGTTAATAGCGTTGTATGAATGCTAATCGCAATTTTTTTGTCGCGTTATATGAAATCGCGTTTTAGGAGAGTGCGTTATACGGGAGTTTACTGCATATGCTTATAAATACACATAATTAAGGAAAAAAAATTCAAAATATTTAAGGTTATAAAATAATTATCAACAAACTTAGAGCAAATCAAGAATATAAATGGAAATTCTAGAAAATTATTTTTAAATATTGGATAAGAAATTTCGTTTTGTTGTCTTAACACGAAAAGGCATACAAGTATTTTTTTTTTAATCTATAAAATTATAGAAAATGTATTTTCTTGAAATTTTTCGAAATTGGGATGTAATAAATCTTAACCTGCTTCTATGATAAATTAATTAAATTTATTTTAATTATTTTTAGTTGTCGGATGTCATTAATAATGTTTTCAGATCCTTTATAACGTATTGTATAGAAGATAATTCAGTTCAAGAATTTCGATTATTCGTCATTTAGTTTCAAATAGCGTATTGAATTAATTAAGTTCCGGTTTTATTCTCTTAATTACGAGAGCATTTCCTTAAAATTTTTAATTTATATCTTGAGATTTTTCAAATTTCTCGAATAATCAATAAACAAGTTGAAGTGCAAACAAAAATTCCGTTTTGAAGATTCTTTAATTATGAGAGCTTAGAAAACAATTTGCATTCATTTAAAATTTTAATCATATATTCTAAAAGGAATAATGAAATCTCTTCAAATGATAATGAGAGAATTATTATTGTATATGGGTTTCTTATTCATGGTGTATCGTTATCTTTATTCCTTACTAAATTATTGTTTATTCTACCTTGAAGAACAGCTTATTATATTGCAGATATCTTCTACTTCTGAACTTTTTTGCAACATATAGTTTTCGAAAATCATCTACTCTCTGTAAAAATTTCGGTTTGTTTAGTTTTGTACGACAGAGTTTTGTGAATTTTATGGTATACAGCTAAGCATTTCTGAATTTTCTTTTAAACTTTGTGATCCTTTCAGTCGAAGAGGTAATAAAATACGCGGATTTTTCAATAATTTTTTTCTGCATAATGGACAGTATAGTGGAGAGAAGAGTGGAGATTCACAAGAAAGAATGGAAATGTTGAAAACTATATCTAACGTAATAGCGGGGTTTTCATCATATAAAAACTAAAAAATATTTTCTTATAAGTAATTTGACACATTCTCAAATCGCGTTAAAGCGAAACCTTTTTATATAAGTACCGTGTTCTGCGAGGATTGCCGCAATTTTCTAACCGCGTTAGAGTGAAACCGTGCTAAATAGGGGTAACCTATATATATATAAAACTCTTAGGGCCGGTTATATAAACGAAGACTAATTTAAACTGGGACTAAGCAAGAAATTTGCTTTAGCTTTGGTCTGCTTGCACCGAGTCTAAATTTGTCTTGTTTAAACTAAGATTAAGTATTGGTCTAAGCCTTAGACCAATATTTAATCTTAGTTTAAACAAGACAAATTTAGACTCGGTGCAGGCTAAAGCAAGTGTCTTGCTTAGTCCCGGTTTAAATTAAAGTTGCTTAGTCCTGGCCCTTAAAGTTTGAATGATGCCATCTTGTAAAGCGACCATACTAAGACTTGAAACATTAATTATACTCGTATAATTTTTATAATGATTAATTAAAATTTCAAAGCTCTGCAATGTTTTCCTTTTATTTAAGTGTTTTGTGAACGGCCTGATAGTCTTACAGACAGAGAAAGTAATTATGTATTGATAAATTAGCGGCTGTAAAATATATCTAAAATCCTTTTAAATGACTATAATTTCATACACCTACATAATTATTTTCAAAGCTATCAGCGTTTCAATATTATGAATTATCGTAATCATCTTTCTTGTTTCGAACGGCCAACTTATAACAAGATCATTTACCTTCGTAAAAATCAATCGTCACGCATCTTGCATCGTAAAAATGACATCATAAAGTTTGAATATTATGCGATATTAAATTCTCATGATATCTTTTGAATGGAAGTTATCAAGACAATGAAAATGAAAGCATATAGCCATTATTTTTTATTTTTATTTTTATAAATATGTAATCCTGGAGAGAACTAATAAATGCCAATATTTTGAATTTATAAGCTAGTTTAAAATAATTAAAGACACACGATTAAAGTAGTTCAAATTTCAAACATTAAGATTTTTTTAGGTACCTGAGTCTAACCCAATTTTTAACCTTCGCGTTATCTTCATTACCGATATTGTTTATCCTATTATCTCTTCCATATATATCGCATACAATATTCGGTGATTTAACTGAATTAACTAAATTCATAATTCTGAAATTATCTTTATAAATAAATCAATATAAAGATAATGCATATCTGTCATCCGCATGAATTTGTCGATCCTTTCTAAACGAACATAGAAATATGTAATTTTGGCATGCTGATAGATATTAAGGTAAGGATCATTATAAATATTCAAAAAACAAAATATTCAATATGGCGGCTCGGAATTAGCGGACGAGGATTCGAATTACGCCAGAAACATTGAAAATGACTACTTACTAAGAAAGTTTAATGCGAAATATACTATTTTGGCTCTCATCTAACATGCCCAAACAGACATGTTTTCGAAAGAAGCCTGTTTGGGCATCATCAGATATGCTAGAACGTCATCGAGATAATATTTTTGAGATTGGTTGTAGGATCTCAATGAGGCTGCCATCATTCGGCTGGCATGAAGTCAACATGACGTAACAATATCTAATGTCACAAATAATTTCCGGCACATAATGTCATGTTGCAGTGATTATGCTATTATTGTAGCAACAAATGCATGTTAAATCGTTAAAATTGGAAGTGTAATGATAAAATTGATGGATAAGTTTCAAAATGCCATAATAAATAAATTAAAATAATCATATTTGTAATTAAATCGCTGCCTGACATTATGATGATGTAGCAGTTGACAGTTATAAATTATATTAGGCGTTCAGAAACTCCCGGCCGACGCAGGCCAGGAGTTTCTGAACGCCTAATACAATTTATAATTAATCACAACTGCTGACTAGTAATAAAATAGTTACTTGAAAGAATTTTGGATGTTATGCAAATTCGAACTTTTATGTTCTTACTTTCTCTCTTTGTCAGCTTGTAAAGCTGTCGACAAAATATCTCATATATAAAAAATACATTACAGCACAAAGTAATTAAATTTTAGGTGATAGATTCTTTTTAACCTAGCTATATTATGACTAATTTTTAAATCTCAAATAGTTAAAAAATATGACATTCGAAATTTTAAAGATATCACAGTCTGCATTTAAAAGTATTGCATTATGTAAGATAGCAAGCTGAGATATCACGTAACTTAAATAACTCATATAATTTGATAATTTATATAAGATATCAAACTAACTTAATTTTTTTTAAATAATTATAACATAACTATCAATGTTTTGATATTTATAAATTATTATTATGATTAACTTGTATAAAAATTCAAATAAAAATTAATAAAATGATTGTTTTAACTTATTTACTTATAAATTAATTATTGTTATTTAAAAAATCATGACATTGTTACATAGCCATAATTAAAAAGACTTGACAGAGAATGATTTTGATATTTTGCTTTAATAAAAATGTCAATGCATTAAAAATATTCATATTTTTGGCAATCATACAGTAACAATGCTTTCTGTATAGAAAGCATTGTTACTTTACGATTATTATTACCGTGATATTCTTGATATGTTTATCTATTGTAAAAAATAATATACAATTTTTATCGTAAAATTTTATTGTAAGATGGCCAAAAATATGCTGGTAACTATAAGTAATAGAAGAATTTCAGATACCTTATGTCACAAGAATGAGTGTTGGATTTGATTCAATGGAAAGTGATGTTGATCGAAAAAAAACCTGTCAAAGTAACTATTTTTGCTAGAATAAAAAAGATTTTTCAACTTTTCATATATATTTAAGCCAGTTTGGAATTTTTAACAATTAATATCGATTTTTATTAAAGAAAAATTTACTAAAAAAAAAAAAAAAAAAAAAAAAACAGAATATGAAAGAAAATGTTCTGAATATTTTAATATTAAAGTAACAATTTACAGAATAATATTTATTTAATATTATGTATATTTTATAATTATGAAATTTTATCTTATTCTAAATTAAAACGACTATAAGCTGACAAAATTAGTTAAAATAATTTTAACGATTCTTAATTTAAAAACAGTAAACATAATTTGTCATTTAAAATTAACAAACAAATAAAACTTTTTTTTTAATATAGACATATCTTCCCCATAATATTCATTTTAAATATGTATTTTGATGAAGACAATTTTTATTTACTGTCCTTTAATGATCTTTAGAGATGAAATTCTTTAATAGCCAGAAAAGGGCCATCCAATATAGGACAAAATAATGATGATGATGATTACTGGATATGTGGGGTATGTGGAAAATTATTTTCTAAAGATAAAAAAAGTAAGAATGGTAAAAAATGGTTTCAATGCTCCTTCTATCTCACACCTTACTATGAATTGTGCCAAAGTGAGTCAGTGGACAAAGATGTCGACATGTATGATATATGCAGCATCACAGATTTAGAATAATCTGAACAGCAGCATAAAATTTATATTAAGAAAGCAATAACAAATTTACAATGTTTTTGAATATAAGATACTAATAAAAAGTAAATTTTTAGATGTAGATCGCTGTAGTTATTTCACTAGAAAAAACTCTATCTTTGTATCTTGATCCTAGATGTAACTTTCAGCTTTAATCCTATGTAGCACCAAAATATAACAGTGATACCTAACAAGTTTGACTATTATAAAACTAACTACTTTCCAGAAACCAATTTCCATTCCACATTCAATAATTAAATTCACATGCATAAAACAAGTTTAGGGTAAAGTAACCTAATTTAGCGATAATTTGTGTGCAAAGTGTATTTTTTACACGCCAAATTGCATTTAAGAAACAAAACTGTAAATATTGTTCTCCAATATCTTACTTGGAGAACAAATTTACAATTTGGCCTTACATTGTTAAATAGTTTTGCATCAAAACATTTTTTCCAAACACCTTGAGAAGCCACCTAATTTGGTGCACAGGTACGTAATTTGGTTATAGGGATACCTATTTTGGTGCTAATATAAAGATACCTAGGGTCTAATATAAAGATAGATTTTTTCTAATGAAATAACTACAGCGATTGCATTAAAAAATTACTTTTTATTAGCATCTTATTTTCAAAAACATTGTAAATTTGTTATTGTTTTCTTAATATAAATT
>WUQG02048506.1:0-10398 GCA_011317285.2 Androctonus mauritanicus
CATATCAACTATTGACTTTCATTGTATGGAACCACACTGAAGGTACCGAAGAGCCGCAGTTTGGCCACCATAGCCTTATACTATCACTACGCTGCTAACACTTAGCCCCATCTATTGACTAAGTAAACTACAATTTTTATTTTTATTTCTTAATTTTTAAATTAATTAATAACGACAAAAAATTTTGGCTGTCGCAGAAATCCGAAGATTAGACATTTCTAACAATGCCATAATTATAGGAATCGGTACAGTGTTCCACCACAAAAGAGATATCCACGTATCCAGCCAGTCACGTTTCGTTATTAATATATATGATTCCATCGATACTATACCTGTATTAGATATATAATATCACGGTAGCACATGTAAATATTAGATTATATTTATGTTTATTATTGCGATGAAGTGAAAATAGTCAAATATAATTTACATACAATATTATTTTATTTTATTTTTTAATAGAAATGTTTAAAAAACGACGAAAAATTAATGCAATTATTGCATCTTTTTTATTTCAATTTTTATACTAACAAGTAAGTACATTTATTCAAATACACTATTTTATAATACTTTACACTACAATCGAATATTAATTATAAGAACTTAATATGAAAATTAAAAAAGTGCAATTTAAATATGACTATATCAACAGCTAACAGGATTTTTTTTTTATGGGGACACAAACATTTTCTATTTTACTTAATATATTTATGATCCTTAAAATTAAACTTTTTATAAATCTGATGTTGTGAATAAAATATAAGCCTACAGTGAAACTATCATAATTATCCTTTTCATTGATTTTCTTGGCTTAGAAAATAAATCATGAGAAAAAATAAATAAATTCAATGTAATATTCTGTGTTGATTCATATCAAAGGATATGGGAGCTAGAAAATTTCAAAGAAATTTTATTAAAAAAATTTCCGTTGTGTTGAATGTCCTAAGTAAATTCAAACAGCGAATTTTTTAATTCGCTATTTGAATTTTACTTCTAAGGACAACTTGGTCTTCTGCTTTTACGCTCTTGCGAAATGTCTTGCGTGCATTGTTTTTGTTAAAAATGACATTTTTAAATTGACGTCATGATCAAGCTTCTCAATGGAACGTAATAGGTCTATGACGCCAGTCTATTGTCATTTTTGAGGAAAGCTATACATGCTAAACGCTATTCGCAAGAATTTAATGAAAGCTTAATAATAGGAAAACATGTAGTGAAAATTTTACCATAACAAGATAGAATGAAATTCAGACAGCATATAATCATCATAAATACAAATCTGATATCCTAAATGAGCAAAATAATCACCAAGTATTCGCTAATTGAAGAGAACTATGCGGATTCACTGTCTGTATCAATATATAGCAATCCCTGATATTTCTGACAACCGATATTGCTTCCAACTTTTAGTGCGACATAGTTATTATAAAAAAAGAATTTTAAAAGTAATATTGTATTTCTATGTAAAGGAAAATACGAAAAATTATTTATATATATTATTTTAATATTTAATGGCAATGGAATTTTGTTGCATATTTTCTATAAAGACAATCTTCGAACGCAGTAAGTCTTTGGAAATATTATACTTTACTTAATAATTTATTTAATATTGTAATGAAATCATTTTTTATGAATGTCAATCATAATTAAAACTGTATTTTATAAATATAAAAAAACTCAAACAGTTCTACAGAAAATGCGTTGTAAATCTGCATATCGTTGTAAGATGATGGAATTTCCATTAAAGAATTTCATCTTTTAATCTGCTTTTATTTCAAGTTTGGATATAAAGATAATTTCTACTTTCTACCGTTTTTTTTATTTTTTAATCCGCCTTATATTCGAACTAATACCATATTTTAAGATAAATTTCACAATAGAATTCATAATACTTCAGTGTTCAAAAAATGGAAAAAAGGAAATTAAATAAATATGACATTATTATCCAATTAATGCAATTTATTACTAAAGACACATTTAAAAGACAATAAGGATAATTATAGAACTGTGATTAATAAAATTATTATTATTTAATAATAAAAAATAGATCATAAATAATCAAAACTTATTGAATTGTAATAAATTTTATAATCGTTTATAAGTTAATTATTTCATATTCAAATTTCCTATTATAATATATAACACATAATCCTTATATAACAATTAATTTTTAATTTTACTAAGATAGCAAACGCATTATTTTTAAGGATAAGTCACGAATTTTCGCTTGCATAAACCATTAGTCTACATCTAATAAATTAATATTTTCAATAACTAGACGTATTAAAATTTAAATAATACGTCTAGTTTTATTAAATTTACGTAAACTTACGAAAAAATTCCAATGAAATTTTGCTATAGAACCACGGTAGCCAAATTGCGGCTCCATATTATGAAAGTCAAATAGTTAATATGGAGCAAATGCCTAGTTAATTTTAAAAAGTAATATATTTGTAATTTGTTCATTTATTGTAAAAAAATAGTATGCATCTATACAAAATAAATGCATGAGAAATATATAATAAACCATTGTTAAATTTTTGAAGCCATTACTAAGATTAACTGAAAAATCTGATGCGGCTCTCATCGACACAGAAAGAAACTGGTTGGGGTTCTCAAATATTTAAGATTCGCCTATATGGCTCGTAGTAACGTGAAGTTTGGTCACCCTTGCTATAGAACATCTTTTATCCAAATTAATTTCGATACCTATTTTATAAAGCATCTTTAGATAGATACTTTTGTTATATTTTTTAATGTAATATAGGCGTATTATGTTAAATTGTTTTTTCTTTCGATTATTATGCTTAATTTTTAATATTAACATAAAAAAATTTTTTTACTGATTTTTTTACTGTTAGCATCACAACATGAAGTGCCATTTTAATATCTTCCTTGAAAACTCTTAGTCCTTAAATGTTTAATTTTCGCTAAACCTACTTTTACAGTTTTCATTTGGGCGATTTAATCAAATTAAAGGAATCGAAAATATATAGGCTATTGTATATATAAAAGAATGATCGTCGTCATAATAAATACTGTAAAATTTTATATATTCAATTGAAAATAAATTTATTTTTCAATCGGTGTATTTGTCATTTAAATAATTATTACTGTATCCATCCAATAATTATTATTAGGATACGCTCATGCATACAATGCTTCGATATTTCCTTTATCATTGATGATGGAAAGATTAACCAGATTGAAATTTGGCCAATTTTCTAAAGAAAATGAAACAAAGCCAATAATGATAGAAAATTTAAAATAAATTATCTTAAAAACATTCTATTTTGAAAGATAAAAACGACTGTTTTAGTAAAATTACAGATGCTTACTTGTTAGCCATAATTACTTATGGTAATTTTGTAGAATATTGACGTTGAACAAAATCATGTTGAGCAAAACATATGCACTTGACATGCTTTTGAAATTAGCACGAAAAGATGTTTAAAAATGGTATCACCGAATATTGTAGGACAAAGAAAACAATAATCCTAAAAAGGAACGGACAAAAAAGGACGACTAAGGTCATGCCCCTGTTGATGCGGAACAGCATGAATATTTGAAATATCTCATTTTGTTTTTAAATAAAAAAGTTAAAATATATACACACCGATTTTTTCATAAATTATGGAGATTTAAGAATGAACATTTAGAGCATTCATAACATTTTTGCATCATATACAGTACACTCATTTATAATTCGTCGTCAATATAGATAAAGACGAAAAGGGATGCTTACTAATATTTGCAACTTTTTAAAATTGTCAAAATTTACTTAAATATTTAAATTTTTTTTTTTTTATCATCATAGCAAAATTTCAAGATTTAAAAAAAAAAATTAGATTTTAAGTTGTTATAATTTAAAGTCTATTTATATAAATTTTATACAATATTTTTGGACAAGGGAGGCCAGATTTATTTATTTTCTCACAAATTTACAGCGTCTTTTATTTTTGAGTGCTCTTTATAATTTTTTATTCCATTACTCATTGTGTTATGCATATAAGGAGGGTGAGCCTCTTGTTTTACACGAAGCATACATCATTTCTATTCTCGTTATAGCCTTAAATATATATTTTATGCAAACATTTTAATATTTCTACTTCATTTAATCGAATTATTAATTAAGAAATTTTATGGAAGTGTCCTTCTATTTAATCCTCAGTGTATCTGGTTTTTCAAGTTATGAAATCATCTACGGAACCTGCTAAGTTATGGCAGGATTTATATTATCCATTTATATGCTATATTTTATAAATCTATAGAAATTTTTTAATAAATGAGCACTCTTCCAAATAAATATTCATCTATCATGAAATTTCTGCAAGAAAAGGAATTAAAATACTTTAGAGAAATCAGATATTTTATAATCTACATCTATCCGAATATTTTCTAACTTCTCTTCCTATCGACGTTATTTTTAAATCTTAAGATTTAATGAAATTATTTAAGCGCAGGAAAACACTGTATCATATCAGAGATTTATAAATATCAAAATTTAATCTTATCAAATATTCATCAATGGTCTGCCAAATGACTATATAGAAAAATTTGTCTTACCATTTGAAATATGGGACAAAACTTCATCGTTTCCGGACCCATACTCAGATTTTTAGGTGAGGTCTAGGCTCGGGTCGTTGAACCCATTCTTTATTTGACGGCCGATTTCACTACGGTTGTGGCGACTCATGATGAGTGCTGAATTAGCTGCGCTACTTAATAAGCACTGGTTAGAAAGCGGCATAAAACAAAGAGAGAAGAAGACTCACTATGGACATGAGTAGTTCATGCGGACGTTCATTCATCGTATAATTTGCATGCCATGTGAAATGACTAAAGAGTGACTTTGTTTTTTTGTTAGTAGCTTGTCATACTTCTGACTGGATTCTTACCATTTTTCCTCTTGATTTTCTATACTATTCACTAAAGTCAGTTGTGAACGCCGACATAATTTCTACTGCTTAGTAACTTTATGCTGGAAAGTGGCATAAAACAATACCGAGGATATTCATAATATGAAATATAGGCTATACTAATAATAATATATAATTGGATGATTTCCAAGCTTTTCTGCCTCAGCCGTTACTTATAACTTAAACGATATGAAGCTACTTTTTTTGCTTCTAGACGTAATGACGCAAACTGTTCTATAGCTAATCTAACAGAGTCATTTTCAGAAATTTACAGGGACATTTAATAAAAGGACGAAATTAATATTATTTCTTCAATAATTTTATGCGTTCTTTATCATAGTGCATCATTTCAGCATGAAGTTAATTAAAAAAAAAAAAAAAATGCAATCATTTTTGCCATGAAATAAGAATAATTTAAAAAGTTATAATATTATTCTATAATTCCATCAATCTTGATAAAATTATAAATAAATTGATAAAAATAAATCTTATAAAATTTGTGAATCAATTTTATATTAAAATATTTTATAATTTAATTTGTTGGTAAAAATATCACACATTAATTTTATGTTAGTGAATATTAACCATAAATAATCAAAACTAAGCGCGAGTGAAGTTGAGACGTACACCAATCCAATTTTTAATTTATTATTATTTTTATTTTTTATGAATTGAAAATAAAATTTATTGCTTTGAAATTAATAAAATGTGCTATTAAACAGATGTGATGATAATATCAGAGTAAAGAAAAATTATCATAATTTTCATTTATATATACCGAAAAAATGAAATCAAATCCTTTGTTATTAAATATATTATTCTAACTATAAAGGGAGCGAAACAAATATTCTATTATTTTTATGCTCTTTTACTTAATTTAATATTAATAAAAATAATTGAATCAAAGTAATGAATTTAATTTTGTTATTCTATTTATGAATATGAGATTTTAAGTTATTTATATATGACTCATCAACAAACCAATCTGGAATATCCAAGCTAGGGTTGTGTCAAGGCAACCTGAATCCTGTGTCCAAGGTAATCTGAAGGCAATCACCTCATCAGAATTTCACGAGGTGAAAGTTGATCCTGGAGAATTTTTGTAGAAAAATCAACAACAAACCCATTACGCGGAGTTGTTTTTTTTTTTTTCCTGAAACATGAAGACAAAAATTAAATTTAACGAATGATATGCAATAGTTGGAAACTGCGTATATTGAAACTAAAATTAGATAATTTCTATGTGATTTCATGAAGAAAGAGAAAATACTTATCTTATGAAATCGATTTTTCAAGTTTGTCTTGTGCATAGAATTTCTGAACGATAACTGAATGAATTCATGGCATTTATACATCTTTTAAAATGATACATTAATTTTCGATTTTGATAAAAACATGAAAACAAACAGATTAGCAAAATTTATGTTAAACATTAATTTTTAAAGCTTTATAAAAATATTTATAAAGGCAGTTTATTACAATTATTTTATTTTATCAGCTGGTTAATGGTTTTATGCAGTACAATACTGTCATTTAAAAAAATTAACTTAATAGTTTGAATCGCTATTCTTTATAGTATGAACTGAACATTTTTAAATGGATAATACAGTAAATTTAAAATCCATGTAGAATTTTGCAGATTTATCAATTTGATAATGGTGAGATATTTTAACAACGAAATATCAATATCAAGAAAATTCGTATAGGCTAAATGAAAATACTTTTATTTTTCCCAAATATTCTTATAATAAATTATTAAATTATATAAAATAATTTCTAAATCAAAAATTAATAAATAAAAATTTGTTTCTATTATTTATTAACTTTGCTTTAATAATCAAAGAAAAATTAATTATTATAGTTTCTTCCGTCAGATGGCGCTTTAACGGAATGATGACTATTTTAATAATAATAAGCCCAATAATAATTTGAAATTTTAACAAAATTATTTATCGAAAAACCTCTAGTTTAAATTTCCTTAAATTGAGTTTAACAAATTATTTTAAATATTCAAACGCTAATTTCATTTGAATGGCGATTTTTTCAGATTTCTACATTTTAATACTAAAAACGTTAAGAACTCGTTAACATAAAAAAAAAATGACATTTTAATACGACTAATTATTATTTTTGCTTAATAATAATAAATTAAAATTGAAAATATTAAGAAATATATTTGATATTTTTCGGGCGAGTTTCGATTATACGAATTTTAAAAAATTAAATAAATGGTTAAGTTCCTTTGTATAATCAATGCAATATTCTCAAAATTTCAAGGAAATCAGTCAATAATTTTTAAATTTATTTGAAAATAAAAATTTAAATATCTTTATTATTATTCTTATTTCAATACGGAGATCGTAATAAAACTTTTCCTTATGAGATGATTAAATATCTTTATAAAAATCGAAAACATTGTAAAACGATGACAGCGCCAATTGCGGATTATTTCTTATATATTACGTAATATTGCTTGTAATGTTTGATTTATTTATTTATTTATCGAAGTATAGGTAAAAGAACAAATGCAAAATTGAATTCGTTTATCCAATTATGAAACAGACGAGCGAGGCAAGTTCTCATTTCTTTCAGATCCTTTTTATAAACATCAGAAATGACCTACAAAACTTTCGCATGTAGTCAGCAGCCCTTGTGTGCTATTTAAAAATTTGAGGTCATCTTACCAACAGCCATCGAGTAGGAGAGTGGTTGATTTACTCCAATGGATCCCAAACTGTGAGTATATTCGTTTTGTTTTCTTATGTAAGTTATGTTTATTAACGTAGCAATATTTATTGATTATACTATCGGTTGTAGCCAGTTGGTATCGGATCGGGCGTTTCTCAATTAAAATCTTTTTAGCTTTTTAATTCCTCTTGATATCCGAAAGATATGATGTTCAGACTATTGATAATGAAAGCCTGAAATCATTTTTAAATGCTGATATTATTTTATAAGAAAAGTTTTCGATTGTTTTGGAGATCACGTGACTGACCGCACGTGTGAGAAAGGAAATATTATGCGCATCATACGCATCTAAACCAGTTCTGTTGGTGATCATTATTGCCACGTGTTGCACTACTCTAGGAAGTAGTAATAATAATTTAGAAAAGGTATCTCAAAATATTCGCCCTTCCACGAGAGAAAACGAGAAAAAATCATCAGATTTATTTCTGTTCCTGTATAAAAACATATTTTATAACATTAAGAATTGGTTAGATATAACAAATTTATTCTTGTTATGTATAATTTATACAAGAGAAAAATCTCAATGGATTGAGGTTTCTTATTAATTAGAACGTTTATTAAGTATGTGCATTGTTTATTTGTGTAGCAGACCCACAACAAAACAATGAAAACAACTTTCTCCTTTTATTTGGGTGATCTATATTAGATAACTTATTGTGTTGCTCTAGTATGTACGATGATAAGCGTTATCTTTAAATGCTCTTAATATTCGCTTTTTTTATTTTAAAACTCAATTTATGCATAAATTGTCGTAAAAGTTCAAAATTTTGATTGAACTAGATTTGATTCTAACTGGTAAGATTATTTATGAAACGAATCCTTTGTGATTTTTAATGACTTCGTTATAGATTAAAATCATTTACAACTACAGTATATGAATAATCTTTAATGTATTTGATCCAATTGATTACAAACAAGATTTTATTTTTTGATAAATAAAGAGTTCAAAAACTGAAAGAAAATTCTCACTGATAAAGTATGTCATTAATAATACGAAAACAATAACATAGAGATGGAAAAGATTGTGAAAGTGATTTTCTCCAGCAAACTATGGCCTAAATAGTAACCTGTTAAATGTAGGACTACTTAAACAACTAGAAATAAAACAGGAAGTAGGACTAACCTATGTCGGTCAGAAATTGGAGGCCATGCAATAGGGAAGTTGTTTTACCACAAGATGCCATTTAGGCCATCACACGAAAGAGAAAGTGATGAAGTTTGTCCGAGATACGGAAGTTAGGAATCCATTTTGCAGCGATTAGATCTTTTTTTCTCATGTAGAAAACTTCAAATTATTCTGAATGCATTCAGTAAATCCTGTTTCATTTTTTAAAAATAAAATTAAAAAGTATTATATATATTTTATACGTTTATTCGAAGTTGACAGAAAGATTCAGAAAATTATTTATACGTCTCGCATCATCGTAACTGTTTGAATTAAATATTATCTCATTTAAAACTTTGTTAAATGGAAGCCTCGGGTTATAGAGTTCGGCCTATATTTTCATTACTTTAGTAATGATTAAACAAATAACAAAAACACTGTACAGTATTTTATAGAATAAAGAAAACATGATCTATATTTTTCTTCATGATTAAAAATTCCTTTTAAATGGATAAAGATAATAGAAGTAGGTTATCAGTTTTTCAAAATAATAAGTAAAAAGTATTTACTACTCTTTTTGAAATTGATAAATGTTGATCTACTTAAATAAAAAAATATGCTACATTCAAAGGATAAATTCCGAAATAAATTTTCTATACAATAATTTAAGAAAATTAGATTTTAAAAGCTTTAAGACGTATAAAAATGATTGCTTTTATATAAAATAGAGCATCATTTTACATTTGTTTTTAAAATTTTAAATTTTCAGAAATAAATTTTTTATTAAACAGAATATTAATTTTGTTAGATACAATGTACAAAATTAATATTAATATAGAAATGGTATTATCTTTGGCAGATTAAAATTCATTTAGCTTTGTTAATGAAATTAAATTGTTTATTTATTCAAGATAGATTAGACTTATAATTACATAGATGATTTATGTTTCGGTTTTACATTGTTATCTTATAAAAAAAAATATATTATGTTAATTTTGTTATATTAATATTTGTAAAGTTTTATGCTTTCTAATATTATATATAATATAGGAAATTTAGCGAATTTTTGTTTTATTTTTTTTGTAAACTTGTCTCTATGAATATCTCAGACTTTTATTATAAGATGTTCTGTATGTCACGATTAAATATAGAATCCATATAAAAGTATTATTTAGGAAAATGAAATCTTCGGAAACAAATATGTATCCTGTTTCCTGTTTGATATTTATGTTTAGTTTGTCTAAAGAACCTATTCTTGCACCAATAAATTGAATAATTATAAACAAAATTAGGTAAGTTTGGCAGAGTAAAATCTCTTTTATATGTTCATTCGTTTAAATTTTAGAATTAAAAAATGTTTTTTTTTGTGTCTTACGTAAAATTATTTTTCCTAGGATTTATGTTTTTCCGGTTGAAGTTTACTAACGATTTATTTATAAACTTTAGAATTCCTGCTTCTGTTTAATGTTAAAATGGTTTTCCCCTCAAATATTCTTTGATATAAAATGATGATATAATGACATAAGCAAGGATAAATAAGAATATCCATTATAAATATCTTGCGTGGTATATAAGTAAATTAAAATTTTGGTCTAATTCACGTAAAAAATATTTGTTAATTTTATG
>WUQG02048517.1:0-29045 GCA_011317285.2 Androctonus mauritanicus
GTTGGGGAATGAAAAAGGTAGTCACAGTACTCATCATTTTATCTGCAACAAGAGTAATTCCTCACACTTTACACAGAAGACCCAAAACACTAGATCTACATCCTAAGACATACATAACACTACAAAAGGCATCACTAACTCAATACATGCAACATAGTAAGAAAGTTTCTCGACACAGACAATTAGTTAACACACAACTAAACATCACAAATAACTATGTCTTGACTCCTGTCTGACTTAGAAATTTGCTCCAGAGTTATTCCGTGCTCACATTGATTACTCCAATATAATAATAATAATAGATTTCAGTTAATACATTTATTAAATTTACTTAAAATTGTTTATTTTGAATATAGAAATAGTGAGCTTCATTTCATTGAATAATGATAATACAAGCAATCTCTGACATATGTAAATTAAGATGTACATATATAGAATTTTCTGATTTAAAAGAAAAATCTATCGATAAAAATAGTTAAAGTTATAATGAAAAGATACTAGAAAATGCATACAAATATGTTGCATATCTATATGGTTTGCAGCCTTTATTTTATGATTATACTATTTATCATAGGTGCATTTGTTTTGTGTGTTTATTCTTTACAGTTGTGTAGATAATAAGTTTCTGCTTTACTATATAGCTATCTTTGAGGAACTGAATTCAATTTGAGATTCCCTTGCTTCTAGTTTTTCAGAAAGGTCTGGGCTTGACCTATTGAGTCACATTCTTCATTCTTCCAAATCATTCTATCATGAGTATTGGCCAGCTTGTGCTAAAAGTGGCTATCACCAAATAAAGTATATCTTATGTTCAATATAGCAGCTTAACTACAACTAACTTAATCTTATTCTTTAATATAATTATTTTTATTGTTACTTATATGTGACACATTAATACTATATAGGTTATGATTCAATATATTTGTTTTGATTATGTAGGGTTTTACTGAACAATTCATCTACATAAATGGGATTTTCTGTAATAATAATACTATTTTTTTATAGAAGTTTTAAACAACTTATATAATGTGAAAACAATACAAATCATGCATTTATTTTGTCATTTGTAAGTTTTCCACTATAAAAACGATAATAAAATCAATATTTATGATTAATCATGAAATTTTATAAAAGATAGTAATTTAAAATATTAAAAAATTTTTATACTCTTCTGCATTATATTATTTTAATTAAAAAATATATTTATTCATTAAATCAGAATAAATAAATGTCTTTTACTTATTTACAAAAATTACATTTACTTAGAAGACCCAACATGAATTAAGTCTTAAATTGCATTTTAATTCAAAGTACATTAATTATTGTTGCTGAAGTTTGATAGTAAGTTGTATTTAGTTGTATTAATTAATATATAATTTTTATCATGTTATGGAATTATAAGTAATAATTTAAATATTTAAAAATCTAAATTAGATAAGAAAATTTATAATGTTTAAGTTAAAATAGTAATAAATCTTAATTTCATTAATATAATGATTATCAATAAATGTAAAAAAGCATAAGAAAAAATTTTATAACTTTTTAAATTATTTTTTGATTTTCACATCTAAATTTCTTTGATATTGCAGACTATATAAAAAATAATTACATACTAAATAAAATAGTTTATAATTATTTAATAGAATTTTGTATATTTCTTTCAATTTCTTTATCAGTATCATTGTTTTCTTTATCATTTGAAATATTAAAGCTTTTATAATGCTAATGATAAATAACATAACTATTTCTAAAAAAAATAGGATACCAAAAGTGCTGGATTATGATATCTTCTGTAGTTAAATAAATTATAGACCTCTTGACTTATGGCAGTGATGCCATTAACAAATTTTCTGATTAGCCAAAGCAGTTCATGTGCATATTATTCTATGCACAATGGGCTGTTGTATCAGAAGCATCTTTTTTATGTTTGTTATGTTTATTATAATAATATATAGTGTCCTAATAAAGATTAGTAATGGGACATAAATTTTGGGCATTTTCAAATTCCAACTGCTCCAATTTATGGCCACAGTATTTAAACTGAATCATGTCATAAGTCAAGGACTACTAGTATTTTGATAAAAAAAAATAATTGGTATAAAATGCATATTCTAAATTGATTTTTTTAAATAGATTTGATAAATGTACTAAATTGAAACTTGCTTTTCTTTAGATTTAAATTCATGAATCAAAGTAAATTTCATATAACCACTAGTGAAACTGAAAAACTTTTTTTGTATATGAAAAAATTTTATATCTTGATATTATATATTTTATTATTGATTTTTAAGCTTTTTATTTTTTCTGTTTTTCTATACAGAAAAATAAACATATTTCATAAGTATGTAGTAAGTGTTAATTCTATAATATTTTTGAGAGACTGCATACCATTTTCAGTTGAGACACTTAATAAGTATACCAGTTCATTATAGATTATGAAAAAGAATTGTATAAAAATTAGTGATATATACGATTTTAAAATAAAATTTTAAGCAAATGATTTTTTTTTTATTTTTTGGATTTTCATTCTTCACATATCTTAATTTATATTTTGTAACAAATTATAACCAGTTACCTAGACAAAAAATGAATTTAATCATTCTTACAGTTATTTGGATAATATGAGTTAAAAATATCAAAATAAATGATTTCATTTCAATATTAAAACAAAAAATAACATTCATCAATGAATTATATATAAAGTGCATTTCTGTTTTCTTAATGCTAAATTGTATGGCAAAATTTAGATCACCCAGAGATCTTCAAACAAAATATTTCAGAAATTACACACAAATTTTGAAATATATATATATATAAATTTATTTTACATTAATTTCCTTATCCTGAGAATTAATTATCTGAACCAGATATTTTTCATATCAGACAGCTTTGAAACCCAATTAGTTTAAATAATAGATGCAATATTATAATTATTTATTTATGTAATTCCATAAAAATTTGTGAGAAAGAAATAGGATGTTTAAACATTTAATTATTTTTCAACACCTTAAACATTGTTTGTAATTTTTAAATTAGTTGGTGTCAATATTTTTATTGATTTTGATTTTTTTTATAACATATTGAGATTTATTTATCAATGTTTATAATATACAGTGTGATGATTTATTAAAAGTGATCTTTAAGATTTGACAGTTTTCCTGTATTTAATTAGTTAAAGAAATAAATCTTGTGTCATATAGTTAATAAAATTGTAGAATGCATTCATCAATGAAATTTATCTGATAGCCTATATAGAAATTTGAGAAATTGTAACTTTACTTAATTTAAATGCTTTTCCATTATTTATTCATTTAATTTAAGATATTGAATCCAAAAATTATTTTTATAATCTTAGCTTTAACAATAAAAAAAAGAAATTAAAAGATATAAACGATTGATATATCATAGACTAGACTCCCAGCGAGCCATAATTAGATTAAAGATCAGATAGAAATTTTTCTTTGAAAATTTTATTTTAATAATTATTTCGGTTATAGTAACTTTTAAAAATTATTTCGACAATTCGAAAGATAGTTAAGACAAAAAATAGCAATAAATTCCCATCTGTTTTAATTCTAAAATACCGAATCTGCCTTTGAAATCATTGTAAAAATCTAAATCACTAATCAAAATACGAAAATTGTTTAATTAAAAATGACGATGAATGGATAAAATTTAAAATACTGTGTATAGTAATTTCACGTGAAGCAATATTTTTATTTTTTCATAATATCTGTCTGATGTAACACAGTTTATATATCAATATCATATTTGTTCCCGCTTTCTTCAAAATTAAAATGTGATATAAGCCGTTCTAGGCAGAATTAATTTATTCTTGAATTAATAGAAAAGTTTCGTTAATAGAAAAAATTCTCTGTTAGAGGTAGCCTTGTTTGGTAAATGATGAAACTATCAATATCATCAACTTTATCTTTAGTAAATACATTCCTATCAAGTATAATGCAGTGCACATCATGTTGACTCATCGATCTAGAGGATTATCACGCATAACACTATGTAAAATGAATCTTTTCACCTTTCACTCTGTTTTTACTAATATTTTTTCCTCTACATTGTTAAGTCAATTTAGATGGTTTTTATAATGCAACTTCGAAGAAAGAACTTTTAATTTTTGCTATTAATTTAGAAAATTTTTCTTTTTCTTTTCTTTCTTTTTTTTGAAAGAGTAAGTATCAGATAAAATATAATTCAGTTGCTTGATATATCGTCGCATCGTTTCGTCAGTGACAAATGATGAGAGGCTGTCAAGTCTCCAGTTCATTCCTAGTCAACTTGTCGATTTTTTAGTTTAGATTTTCCGTCTGTGTCAATAAAGAATAAATTTGCAGACGTTCGAAAATATTTTATTATTTTGACTAATTTATTAGCGATTTCGTTAATGGAAAAAAATAAAGTAAAAACTTCTGAAGCTACGCCAATCCTTACACTTATATAAACTTTTTTTTTTTTTTGTAAATACTGTTTGAGAATATTATTTTTTAAATTAATTCTCGTCTATAAATAGCTAGCTAATAATCGTATTAAAATAAAAAATATCGAGGCTTTAACCTCAATAGATTGATGAAGATCAAATTAATCTATCATTAATCTACTATATATTGTAATTATCGTATGATATGAATAATATATATCATGCTACATAAATAATTTTAGTAAATTTGTTGTTCCTTTTTTCATTTTTCAAGAGGAAATATTGAAGATTGGAAACCATAAATGTTTCCTGATAATTTTAAAAGACTAAATTTACAGAATAGTACATTTTAAAATTGTCAACGTTTTTCATTTTTCCAACAGTTTCTATAACAAAAGTATAGATGGAAAAATTATAAATCAGTTATTAGTAGCTGTAGTAGGAGATTGTGTTCGTTTGTCCTTAATTAGAATCATTTTAGTTATTTTGTTGCTTAAAAGTATTAATTTAAAAGTAGAATTAACGCATTTTTTGATTTAATAATGTATTATGCGTTACATTTTGAGTTAATTCTGTTCTTTAGTTTAGAATTATTTTTAATACAGATATTACAGAATATTATTATAATAGAATGTTCGTAACTTTAATATATTTTTTTATTGCTTTTAGCATATTTGTTACACTTTTGAAGTTGCCATTACAGGTATCTTTAACTATTAAGTAGTGCTCATTTTTGTTGATACTTCCAGCATTCTACGTCGTTGTAAAACTGTGGAAAATATTCACATAAAAGAATATTACGTACTGTTTGCCACAATATCTAGTTTCTACAAACCAGCATTTAACATCAGCATTTTTAGTTTTCATTGGTGACTGAATCTGCTTCTCTCTTTATGGAACAAATAGCACATTTTTTTGCTTTTTATTTACATTTTTAAATCGTAATGTTGATGTTCTGTAACGTTTCTTAATGTTTTTATTATTGTCAGAGACACATTTTCATTTATGTAGTGTGTATTTCACTAAAATGTAAATGCATTTTTTTTTTTTTTTTTTACTGTATTCTCGCAGCTTTTTGTATGTAGAGTAAATTTGAAATGTGGTTTCATCTAGCTCATTTATTGGCTAATTGGATTTAGGACGTCTGTCTTTTAAATAATACGAGAACTGTTGTCACTGGAATTTATGCACGTCTCAAGCTTTCACTGTCATATATAAATTTTTTGATTATTATATCTTATAATTTCAAAAATGTCAAAAATAACAAAGAATACTTGTTATGAAGAATAATCAATTTGAATATAATTTAGGATATTGTAGAAAATTAAAATATTGATCCTAAACACGACAAGTTTCGATATTTTTTTCTTTTGAAATTTGAATCGCGTTAATTATTAATGCGAAGTTAAAAATGCAATGAGAGAACTTTTATTGATTATAGTAAAGGTGTGTATGTGTGTGTTTTCGGTAAATAAATAAATTTTTTTTTTCTTAAAAATTAATTTATTTTTTATTTGAAAGTAAACAAATTAGAAAAAAAATCACTGAAATTTTTAAAAATGTTTCTAAGATAAATACGAAGTTGTTAAATTTTTAGATAGACTGTTTTTTTATTTATTTATTTACTGTTGATATTAAGCATGCTAGTAATTAAACAGCCATTTATTTCAAGATCGTTATAAACAACAACTATAAATAGTTTAAAATGCAGTATACGTTTCACCAAAAATCAAGAATCCAGACATTTTCTTTCACTTGTTACAGTACAGTTTTATATAATATTATACATCAGATAGGTTTATCTAAATACCACGGACATAATATAACTTACATTAATTAAAAGAAATCGTGCTCGACGTGTTTGACAGCATGTTTCCAAACAAAGCGTAAACGTGTTTGTATACGCGTGGCGCGTGAGTGTTTTTTCTCTCACGCGACACACGTGTTAAGAATGCATCATTTTTTTAAAACAACGACGCGACTAAATCTTTTAAATACTATAATATTTTAATCCTTTCGTTTACTCGTCATATTAGTGAAGGTTGGTTAGATAATAAGGAGAACTTAGCAAATAAACATTACATTTTATGTATTTAAATAAAAGTTTTTTTATATATATTTACGATTTTTTATAACAAAAAATTTGCATATGAATATATATATATATTATAATCAATTTTGGATTACAGAATATGTAATAACAGTTTTAAACTTTGAATTTTTAATGATAAAAATTGTTAACGTAATACAAATAAATCGAATTTCGAAATGTTTTTTAATATAACTTAATAGAATTTGTTGTTTTCTTAGTTTAAAGAAAATTACTGGTATTGCATGCTATTTTATTGATTAAAGCCCGTATAGGATTAAACAGCAGTTGCTTTCTGTTTTGTGTGCATTGAGTTGCACGACAGAGAAAATACGCGAACTAAAATAAGTTTCATTTCCTTCTCTGAAATTTATATTATTTTATATCTGATGAAATGCAATTATAAAGTTGAATTTCTCTTGATCTTACCCGGAAATATTAATGTATTTAATACTGTTCATATATATATATATATATATCGTAAACATAAATTTTGTACTTTTAACTTATTCTTGGAAAAGCTCATTTTGTAGAATTTTCTCGGATAAGCCTTCCTCCTAAAAGCAATAATTATTTAGTTGAAGTAAACATATCTGTTGCAATATCTGAAAAGGTTCACTCGTAATTTTACTCGTTTCTCTTTGGTAATCCAGATGTGCAATTTACGAGAGGTTTACACAAACTCTTCATATAATCGTAATCTTATTTAATGTTGTTCTGTCTCATTGAGAGTCTAATCTTAAGTTGATTCAACTACGAATAATTTTATTTCATTACAAATTAAATTTTAAACTTGTATCATTTTATTCTTATCGAAGAAAATTCTATATATAATTTAAAAGTAAGCCTACTCTTAAATACTTCTGCTGAAATATAGGTCTGCCTATAAATGCAAATTATTTTTGTTTATTCCACTATCTGGAAAACTACATTCGCTTAGGTTAGTTTTTAATATTTAAAATTTCATCAAAACAAGACAATTTGTTTATGCTTGTTTTATTTACTCATATATATATATATATATATATGTTTTTTTAATGAAAAAAATAAAAAGGCTAAAAGGTAAATAAATAGCTCAAGAGCTCTGACGTTAAACGAATCCAAGTCCATATAATTCTTAAGTTGAAAATATTATTTATTAAAATTGCTATTCAAATTGTTCTCTAAACCATGAGCCAAAAAAAAATGTTAACATATATGAATATAAAATATATATAAAACGAAATTTCATTTTGTTAAATTTTATAAAATTAATCAAAATAATTTTATATAAATTATTGCTTTTTTTGATTAAATTTTTAGTGGATTTCTTTCAATTAATAAAAGGTAAATATTCTTATATAATCGTTTCTTATATATTTTAAAACATTATTTTTTGTGATTTTATTAAATTGGCTTCGAAAATTTGCCGAGAAAATGTTAATTTTGTTGTAATTATTTCCGCATAACGTGTTCGCTTCAGTGTGATATATACTGCGTGCTGTAAACGATATAACAAACTCGAATAAACTATAAATAAAAAAATATCACGATATATTTAATCAGAAATACTTTAATTATTTCATGTTCGCACAACATTTAATACGCTATATTTTATATGTTTTATCGAACAATTTTGTCGCGAAATGTTTCGCGACAAAATATATTTTACATCGATCATAACCACTGCGAAACTAGCACATTATTTATAAGCACTTTATATATACTGTAATAATATACAGATAAAAAATATGTTTTTAACAGATTATTCCTATATGAGATAAGACTTCTGTATCTGTGAGATTATTATATGTATTTAACCGTGAAAATATATGTCGTCATAATATATGCCGAGAGCATTTATTTATTTATTTTTTTGTATGGAATATGATTCTGATTTCCATGACTCTTAAGTTGATTTGAATAAATTTCCACTTGAAAATATGCAAGAATTTATTATGAATATAGAAAAATGGATAAAATATAATGCTATTTTGACTAATTAGATAGTTATATTATTTTTGTAACTGTAGTCAGCCAGTTAAAACGTTATTATTAATACTGTATAGTGAATCATATCATGGTACCGTCTAAGACAGTGCTTCTCAAAGTGTGGGTCACGGTTCCATATGGGGTCGCAAAAATTTTAGCAAACGTTTTAATTCGTATTCCTAGTTTACCTCTATACCCAGTATCGCGAAAATATTTTCTCGGGTAAAAGGGGTCGCCAAGTGGAAGAGTTTGAGAAGCCCTGGTCTAAGAAATTCTTCTGTGTAGTTACTGTTAGTCATTTTTTGTTAGTAGTTATTAGATCAATACGATGAAAACTTTCTATAATATACGTTTTTCCTATTAAATTATCTTAACTATAAGTGTAATAATAATTTTTATATTGCAATAACTGATAAGATTAGAAATACAAAACGTTGAAGCAGTTAACCTGATCATTCGCACTCAGAAATATGTTCAAGTTTTTTTTTTTAATTAAATTTTTATCGCTAGATAGATAACATGAATCGTGAGTATTAAAAAAAAAAAAAACTGCTGATTTATTAACATGTATTGTGTTGAGTTACTTTTATAACCTCTAGTATTTTTCAGCAATAAATATTAAGTCAAAATTATTAGAAGGAATGGTTAATTTTAAGTGAAAAGAGTTTGACTTCTGCTTTTACTGTATTACACTTGGGACCAGTGCTGTCCCGTAGGTCCATTAGAGGTGGTAGCGGTGTCGATCGCTTTCTCAAATTAGACCGAAAACAAAATAATTTTCTTTTACTAAATTCTTATCAATTCTTATGAATTAAATCCTTTTTTTAGCTTGCCTTTTCTCCTGGGAAAAAATGCCGTCTGATGATATTAGTTTGACTGTTGTCTGTTGAAAACTAACAAAAGCTAACTAATCGTCTAGATGAATTGTACAAAAATCTATTAAAGTTAGTGAAGGGTTTGCTTTTCGCGCGAGATACGACAATAGATTTTTTTTTCCGTGGATTTCGGATCTCTAATTTAATATAAACCTATTAAAAGAGAGTTAGATTGAGAAAATTTTTGCTTTTATATAATCGTGTAATTACATAACACAGTATTGATATTTTTGTGAGATTTTATGAGTATTTTTTCCTTGTGTTTAATAGAAAAAGAATAGGTTTTTAAGAATAAATTTATATAAAAATTTAACTAACGAATTACAACTATTAATAATATAATTTTCACCGACCAAAGCTTTTAAAATAGTAGAAAATATTCATAACTCTTGCTTAAGCATCATTTGTTAGTTTAAATGAGAAATTGCTTTGCATATATTCATGTTTAGATCTATTCATAATTCTTATTTCATTACTAGATTATCATTTCTGTAAGTACAGATAATTTACAACTTCACCTGCATACGAATGCAATCGTGTTAGTAATAACTCTTGCTAGTTTATAAATATTTCCAGATAGATAAAAGATTGGAAAACATCGAAAATGGCAGTTACTAGTCACGAATTTTATGCCATTCTTCAACGACAGCGTTGTACTGTGTATAATTTTCGAAATTACTCTTTAATTGATCAGACGAAATTCAGTAAATTTTGTCGGAAAATATTAAAACGTGTACTGTTCAATTTTAATATTGAAATTCTTAATCATTAAAAATGGTCGTACGTAACGAAACGATGTTGTGGTTAAAACGGCATAACTCAAGTGTCGTCGAGAATATTACTAATGTAAGTAAATTAAAGCAGGAAGGTCACATCTAACGCGATTATCTCCATCTGATTGTACCGATGAGTGACATGTTAAACAGATTAAGGAAGAAATATCCTACCGGCAATAATCAGCAGTTAAACCCGATTAACTCAATAAAAGGTCTTGTTTTTTATTTATTTTTTGTAAATAAACAGATCGCGTTTAAAAACTAATTAGTGGAAACATTGGCAGAGATCCCGCTGTCGGTAAATCATGTCCAACTGTCTTTGTTTTTATTGAACGTCGGAGGCTATTACCTCGGGTCGGATGAGTTCCTTCAGGTGATGACGTTCACTCGTCGGTGCAATCACGAGTTATTACCAACCTCGCAAGTACGCGAAGCTATAGCAGAAAGGGGTGTAATGAATGTTTGCTTACCCACGACATCGTTTTCTGTTTAAAGAAATAATTGATAGAAAATTATTTCGATTTTTTTCCTAATGCGGGTTGGAGGCACGACATCTACACATCCATTTAAGTAAATAAAAAAGCTTGTTTTAGAAGAAAACTGGGTATATAAGAGTCGTATGGGATGGGATGGAAAAAAAATAGAGGTGACGAAATATAGGTTGTATCTGTCGCGTTTAAGAGAAGTAATGGTTGTACCAGGAAAGAAATATTTGGAATGACTCTGTCGTGAATGTCAGAAAGAGTCTCTTATTGATTGATAAATTTTGTCTTATATATGTTAACTGCACATGAAAGTTCGCTTTCCCTACATGATCACCACTGATCATGTTAAGTAGAAGTTTGCTCCTGAAGTGAAGTGCGGATTTACAATTAAGTTTTCAATTTTCTCTGTATGTGTTTTTCTTTCGTTCCTGTTTGAATTTAGGATAGATTTTTTAACTCGTTTAATTATTTTGCAGCTCGACGAATTAAGGAAGTTAAAAAAAATCATAAAGAAGCGACTAATGAAAATTAGGCAATTTATTGGATTCGGCAGTAAATTTATAGCCGTTTTAAAATATAATAAGATTGGATTTATGTTTTATTAATAGAAATATTATTTTATAATCTTAACTTTCGAGTATTAGAGAATAATTTAGTTGACTCCGACAAATTAAATACTTATCAGATTTTTGGATCTGTAAAATAAATGTCTGTTCTGAGAATCGCTTCCAGTTTAAGTAGAAGTTGCCGAAAAAGATGTAATTCTGCGTAACTCTTTTATTCTAAGAAGAAGAAATGTTTACTTATATTGTATAGTCTATGCATTAATGACGATCCAGTAAAAAAAAAAAAAATTTATTTTCGTTTTGCCAAATCGAGAAATTATTTTACAATTAGTCAGTTTAGGTCACATATATAATTTTTTTTCCCCTCTGTAAAAATTTTCGATAATTGTTTCCAGTTTTTGGTTATATATTGTGCAAAAATGTTTTAAAAAGTTTTTTTTTTCGTATAGTTATAATCGTTTAGTTGCTGAGAATGTTTTACACAAATCGTCATAGAAAAAGGAGGTTGCAAAAATTGGGATTTCTGTATCTTGCGGAAAAATAATTTTGAACCCGACTATAAAATAAATTTATACAGCGATATACAACTTATTTAAATATTGTAGTCTGTTGGCATCCTTCCAATTTCCTGGTTTAATTTTTTTTTCTCCCTTTTCGGAATATTTGCATTTTGGATTAAATGATAAACTTTTGGCAAATGATAAGCCTGACATTTTAGACGTTTTTTTTGTTAGTTCACTATAATTGGTGTTGTGTTTTGTATTTAAAAATATTACAAAATCGGATGATGATTTTGTGTACTCTGTCGTTAAAATGGCTTGGAAGTTTGTGTAATTCTCTATCTTATCAGTTAATTTAAAGTTTTTCCTATATAAAAATAATTTTTACTTGCAGAGAAGCTATATTTTAACCTCTTTTTTTTCTTCAACGATGTTTAATGCCTCGTTTTGTTAAGAATAATTTCGAATAATAGTTTGCTTTGAATCCAGATTATTGTCGATACAGACGTTAATTTAACGAGTTGAAAATATTGTAATTTAGCATTGTAAACATTCGTGTTTATGATTTTTGACGAGGTTTGCAAACTGCAGTTGAAAATTTGCCAAAATCAGCAGCAGTTTAGTTGCAGGCACGTCCAAAAGTTTTCGAATGTCGACCGGTATTGACAGCTTCAAAGTTTCGACTACGCGGGCAATTCCGTATGGCTTATTGTCCATTTTAATAGGAGAATTTCTCTGGAATTCGTCCAAGCGCAAAAGAAACGCGTTCGAATATCGTCTACAAACCGAAAATTTCGTTAAAAATCGGATTATTGTTTAAAATCGATTACAAAATGCGATTTAAATTAATCACGCGCTTTTTATAATCGAAATTCATAATATATTGTATACACTTTCGAATAGTGCCCATTCTCTCTCTCGCTCTTTCTCCTTTTTTACAGTTACAGTGCGCTCTCATAAAATACTACACCATTATCGGTATCACTTCATAATTTTCAGCTAGAAGCATTGTCGTTACAGGGCATAACGCAACAATATACACTCGTCAAAGCTGACAAAAAGTGTTTTTATTTGACCCTTGTAAATCAAGTCAGCATTTATTGATTGCCAACTTCTAAATCTTATTGACAATCGTTCTAATTTACAAATATAATGGACAGTTTTCGATATAGATTATATATATATATATATTTTATTGATCATCAAGATGCTACGCTGTCTCCAACGGTAGAAAAGATGTCGCGGTCAATCTATCGAAGAAAATTATCGAATTTTTAAATTCACAATAATGATTTAGATCAAAACTATTTCTTTAAAATGTTAAAAACCATATTGCTTCATACAATCTACTTAGAGAGATTGCAATGTTCTGTTTCGGTGATTTTCTGTTTACAGAGAGAGAGAGAGCCAGTACATACACTTTAGAAAGATTGTCACCTTTAGATTTTGCTCTCTCACTTTCATCTTTAAAATTCAATTATTTGAGTTCAGAAAAAATTAAAAAAGACATTATACGGAAGAAATAATTGAAGTGGGATTGAAAATAAAATTTGCCACGTTATTTTTGCGTAGCGTAACGTATTACGGTTGCTATAGCGATAGGTAAAGTGTACATCGATTTTCATTTCGGTACAGGTTCCACCAATCAAAAACCGTAAATAAATATTAAATGGAGTAAAAAAAATATTCATGCGAAGATGTTTTACTCCGTTAAATAGTAAATTAAACGTTCGATTCTTTGGAAACTCGATTTCGAGAGCGAGAGAGGTAGGATCCGTTAATTACGTTAGTTTAGGATGGCCACTCGAACTTAACGATAGGAGGAAGAGAAAGAGAAGGACACGTTTCGGTCGAACTTCTAAGATTTAATACAGATGTCCTGGGGAATTCTGAAATACGGTTAAGAACAAGTTAGTCTAGAAAAATAGAATTGGAAAAAAGCTTTCTAGCAACACATTAATATATTTCCCTGTTCGATTTTAGATTGTGAAAGTTGAAATGTTTTGAAGAAATTGTTGGGCGAATCTCGGATTTCAACCGTGCAGCATTTCTACAGAAGTGATGGGAATTTTGACGAGTTCGAATGTATAATGCTTTGCATCTCTTTCCGATGCACATTTTTCTACCACCTTATAGGTTGTATATAATCAAAGTAACCGATATAAATATCATTTTCCGATAACCTTTTTTACTTAGTATAATTTTTGTGTTTTATTTATTTAACAAGTAACATTTTTGCAATATATATATATTTTTCAGTTTATTAATAAGATGTTTTTCTAAAATATTCACGTCACAAATATGCAATATCGGATGCAAATTTTTGTGTTATTTTTCCGCATAAAATTCAGATTTTTATCACCGAAAAAACGATCCAGAACAAATATGACAGAAATTAATTTTAGATTGTTAAATTATTATTTTTAATTTTCATGTTTTTGCTTTATATAATCTGTATTAATCATCAACATTCTATCAGATTGCTACAAAATTTTTGAAATTGCTTTCTACTGATACTGGCGTGAATAACGATTTTAAAATCCTATAATTTTTTTTTTAAATCGTTACATAAATATACAAACTTTAATAACGATAAGTTTTACGTAATAAAATAGTAAAAAAAAGTAAATTTTAAAAATATCGTCTTCGTTATACGAAGTGCTTTGATAAATTAAACGTTTCTTCTTTGTTTTTACTTCAATCTTCACAAAAACATTTAATGAAAAACTGTAATTTAGTATAGTGTGTTGGAATTTGATTGTCAAAAAGAGAAAATTGGTTATCTTGATTATCATCGAGTGAAATGAAAATCATTTTTAGTTTTAATGATGTAAACAAGTACAGTATACTTTTTTTGTGTCGAAACAGAGAGTAGTATAAAATCTTTTTTTTTTTTTTATCGAATGTTTTTTATTGTTTAGATTAAATTTCCACATTAATTATTAAGTTTGTTTATTAGATTGCAGATGCATGTTTGGCATCCAAATAAACTTGTAATATAAAACATGTTTTGATGAGAACTGTAGGATTGTGTCGTAGCGGTTGGATTAAATTCTGATTTTCTAAAATTAATGATGGCATTTTAACCTTTGTATACTTATTCAAAATTATACGAAGTAAAAATCACGAACATTTAAATATCTTTTTGTTCAGATTTTGATATCCACCGGTCAGAACTTTAAGGCGATTCAGTCATATTGCTATTCTGCAGGGTTCTCTTCATTTTCCAGTTCTTTCCTTATCGCTGTCCTTTCCGTAGCAAATCTTATCTGAAGGATTTTTTTATAACCTCGAGTAGCTCTCTTTACTCTCTAAATTGCTCTCCCATTTGGATAAACTCTATTTTCCTGGAAAAATTCGTTTTATTAACTTATATGTAAATATTCCGTTGATAAGGTTGAATACTAGTATGGTACAGTATTAATTCTTTGTTGAATGTTAGAGTTCGAATATGTTCTTGTTATACTAGAACTTAAGATATTTTGTTCTTTTTTGAAAATATCAGAATGCAAATTATATACTTACTCGTCCTCTTGTAACGAAGTAGGATTATCAGACCATTTTGTGCATAGTTCTTAATGCCGAAAAGAAACAAAAGTTATAACTTGATCCACACCATGTTTAAAATATATAGAACAGGATCAAAGGATTTTTATTTTTATCTACCTTTTTGATATAATTTAAATATTATTATTTTTAAAATACAGTACAAATTATGAATACATATAGAATATCCGAAGCATCTGAGTTAAGTGAAAGAGACTTAGTTTGGCAATTTAGATCTTGTTTGACAGCATTTATTAATTATTTTATATTTACAGTCTGATTTATACAAAATCCACGTTACACGAGAAAAGATCTAAAAGAAAAGAATGATGTAGATGTCAGATAAAGCTTTTTGAAAGATTTGTCTAGCTAGAGGTTGATGTACACTGTGATTAAAATAGATCACGTTTCAAAAATTGGACCAAAAAGTTAGAATTACTAGGAAATTTGTGCTTCTGTCTCTTTACGACAAAATTCTGATTGATAATCCCAGAGAATGAGAGAGGAAAAAAAAATAATATTTTCTATTCGCTTTATGTTAATTTTCCTTTAATGGTTCGACAATCTCCCGTCTTCCACAAATTAAACACTTTTTCACCTTCATCCCGAAGATCACCAAAAAATAGCAATTCGATCCTATCAGTAGTTTTAAATTTACTTTTTATTAAGAGCTGATAAAACCAATTTATATGTTAACTAACTCGATTTCTTCCAATTGGCACGGTTATTGCACATGAGATGCTCTTTTTCTCCATTTGATTTTTTGACTCTGTAAAAAAAATTCCATCAATGGATTTGATTAAATCTTGGCAAGGGAGTTAATTAAATACAGATTTATATAAGAGTATATACCGCCTTGGAAATTACACCCATATCGTGAGTCTTGATTATTGATCACCTACTTCGAAAGAAATTCAAAACCTACTTTTTTATGTTTAATCGAAAGTGTTAATGAAGAAATCGCTAGATATTTATAGAAGTGTTTATTTTTCTAAAAATATTTTCTAAGGAATTTAAAAAAATATATATTATAGTTTACAGCGAAATTAGCAAGATAATCCTTGTTTAATTTGGATTCGGAAGTTGTCGATGGATCTGTTTACATAGTTAAGAACTGAAATATCTCTAAAGACTAGATTCATAATATATTCAACATTGAAACTTGTCAAATAGTGACAGTTTCCAAAATTATTTAGTATGCAACTGAAAAGCTAGATTTGATTGTTTGAGTAAGATAAACTTAAGGGAATCGTATATTTTAATTGCAGAATTAATTTCATTGATAAGTTAATCTCATCTCTTCTTGAAACATTAAAATGTAGAAAAAAATAAGAGTAATTTTTATACAAACATCTAGCTTAACAAAGAGATTACATCAACTTTATCTACACATTTTTTTAAGCATATAAACATTTTTTAGTAATACCAAGATACACACAGTTTATCTCCTGTTAAAATATCTTATATTAAAATGTAATTCTGAATCTTTTCAGACAGTTTAGTTTTCTAAGAAGCGAAGATAAGTTTATATTGTAGCTTCGTTTTAGGTTTTCGATTTTATAAACAGTTAAAACTTCTATTGAGATTATAGAGAAAGTTTTGTATAGAGTTTATACCATTTTAATAAACTTATACCGTTTATAGCGAGATCGGGCTATAATGGAAATTTTCAAGTCTTTTAAGGAAATTACGCGTATAAATGAAGAAGAATGGAATAAAAGGCGAGATCGTGATCATGTTACTGGAATCGGGAAGAGAAAAATTCGATTATTAAAAGGTCGATGATCGATCGACCTTTTAATATTATATAAATAGAAGGTTCCCTTTTATCTTTAACTTTAAATATTTAAATTGAATTAAAAAATATATACAAAAAATAGTTTCTTATCTTTATTGGTTAGCAATCATGGATTTGTGTGAGAACAATTTCGGGCTATAAAATACTCCTCCTTCCTCTCTCTCCTCTTTCTCTTTTTTTAAGATGTTTCCCAAGTGCACCAAACAACAATATGGTTGCGGATCCGCCGTAAAGATGTTTTATGACAGTGAAAAATTATCTAAATTCCAACTTTGCAAAGTTTCGTTATCCTTTGTGAGGAATTTATTGCAGCTGCTGTAGTTGATGGGAACCTTTTACGTGTTACAGGTGTACCGAACCGTTTCTCTTGTATCGGGGCTTTGTAATAGGGACGATAGCGTTTTTTTTCCTTTCTTTTTCCCTTTTTCTGTCGGTTTACGGTGACCAGATAGGATTACGGTGATCAGATATGCACAGCCAAAAAGATAACGGAGTAAGAAGAAAAGAAATTTTCTTCTAGTTGCGAAGTGGCAAGCATTGGAAACCTACCAACTATCATCAATTCAGTTTTCATTGGAAACTTTTCCAATCGTATGAATAAAAGATAAAAGCTACTGTTCATGAGTAATAAATGTTTATTATATTAGAATATATTTTGTTAAATTATTTACGTTGATAACCAAAATGAACTTTGTTTCTTCTCTTAAGAGTTCTTTTCTTCGGTATTTAGTAAAAAATATTAATTAATTTCTCTTTAATTAAAATGAATCATGCTACTCTTCACTGCTACTTTAGTTCCGTTTAAGAGGTTTATAAAAAGGTATTTTAATGCGTGTGTCTACTATGAAGAATTATTATTCTGTCGATATTTTTTACTATTGATACAGTATATATTTAATCATCTATCATAGAATTGAATTACTTCATATTTTAGCTCAAAAGATACTTGGAGTTTAAAAACATGTTGATTAATGTTATATATAAGTTATTGAAGAAAGAGTTTTTTATTGATCTTTTATAAAAGGTTTTTGTGAAACATAGCCGATTACAGATTTTATTAAATGTTCAGCTAACATTATTTTTTATTTAATAAACTGTGATTTATCGGTATAAATATATTAAAGTAAAGAGCATTGCTGATGAGTAATTTAGCTGTTATTTTTTATAGGAAATTTTATTAAATATGAATTTATTTCTTTACAAATATTAAGTATAAAAAAATTGGTATATTATGCTTCATTTATTTAAGAAAGAAATCTATGTAAATTTTTAGCATACATTAGTTATTTGCTTTTCATATACTACATCTATAATTATTTTTTTAAAGCTCCTACCGTTTCTTTTATAGTATTTTATTTTCCCACAATATTTATTTATTTATTCATTCCAATAATCTAATATTTTCCAAATTTAAGATTCCTATATTTTTAAATTAAGTCTTGACATTCTACATTCCAAACTGACTTTGACAAAAAAATGAATAAGTTGATTCCAATCGGTTTTTATATCGGCCTTTCATAACTGCATCATATATATATAGGAGTATACATACATGCATCATGAATATATTTCGTATGCCGCTTTCATCTTTCTATATTGTCCTTCTCTTGTAGCTTAACTCGGATGGAAACTGGAACAACCGTGATTGTTTAAAGCAAACTGTTATAACAACCGTATTGCCATAATTTGCTATGACAGTTTGATCTATAATATCCACGGCATTCATTCATTCATTCTACAATTTCTCTATGTATTCATTCTTAATGTGAAAACATATTTTTACAAAATTCAAATCGTATTATTTCGACTGAAATCATCAATCTTATCTTCTATAAAGTTTTGTTGTTCTTAATATGCAAATATAATGATTTATTCACAATCACGAGAAAATTATATTCATTGTATATTTCACATAGTTACATATTAAAACACTATACTTTCTTAACATAAAGTTTTAATCCTGTGCTGATTCTTAACTGTATATTCAAGTAATGCAATATAGTTATGCATTTTTTTGTATTCCATTCAAAAAAGATGGTGCAAGAGTCCTTTAAAAGTAAGTACAGTAAGTTTTTTTTTTTTTTATATTACGTTAGTGTATAAGCCATCTGTTTAAGAAAATATTTCCGTTCAATATTCCTAAATATGTTTCCGTCAGTATGTTACTTTTACCACTTTTTCATTCCACCAATTTTCCCTTTCACATGACCCAGTTTAGTAACTGGTCCACCCCCTTTAACTATTACCCAGACAAATTTTGAAATGCTGCCAGGTCTTTTCCAAACCTCCAATTATTCATCAATATTTTTCAAACATTCATTCAACTTCCTTATATATATATATTCAACATATTTATCCTTTATGCCTTCTAACTCTTATTTCTCCATCTGATGTACTGAGATACTTTAGAGAGATTAGCAAATAGTAATCCATAGCCCAAGTCGCATATCAAACTAGTAACATAAATTCCCATATCTGTCACATATTATTTAGTGTATCATTCGTAAGTATTATGTAATCAATATCATTAATTCAAGAGTGATTATTCTATACAATCAGTAGATATGTTATTGTGGTATCGGGAATTATTTCTCATAATAGTGAAACTGAATCGTTATCATTTATTTCAGGGGTAATTCAGCCTGGAGTTGCACAATTAGGTTATGCAGTGTCTAGTCGCAAATTCTTTATCTTTTTATTTTTTTCGTTAAACTCAATTTTGTGTTTTGAAATTTGTGATAAACAAATGTAACAATTAAAAAATATCCAAATTTTTTAAACTATAATTCCCCCAATATATTCCAAAAGAAGTTTATAATATATTTACGTAAAACACTGATAAGTTAACTTCTTTTCATTGCTTACAGTTCAGGTCGAATCTTTATAAATTCAATTTTTTTTCTGTTTTCTTTTGTGTGTGACATATGTCTACATTATAGCTTATCCATTGCATTCTTTCTCGTTTCATATAACAAAATTATCATCGTGTTTTCATTCCTCACATATTCCAAATTCTGGTTTTCTCCAAATTCGATTATAGTCCATTCTGATCTTGCTTGATAGGTCTGATGTTATTTGAAGGAATCTTTGAATGTTTCTTGTGTGATTAATATATGTAATGTATTAATTGTATGCTTATCTCGCAAGTTTACGATTTACGAATTATGATTATTGAATAACTGCTATAGTAAAAAGGTTTATAACTTAGGTGAAAGGTTAATTCACACAGAACTCGAACGTGTATCATCACTCTCTTCAGTATTCTTCACCAAAATATTCTCTCACGTAATCTGTACATGGGTCAACTAGCAATTCGAGTATCTAGAATACTTAACTAGTGAAATATATTCTAGATAAGTAAGGAAAGTAGTGTTATCTATAAATATGAATCTGTGTGTGCCATTACTATTTTCAGAAATTTAAGGATTTTTATTAATGAATTGAATGAATGTAGATCTGATTTTTGATATATTGATATAAATTTAAATCTCTGTTATCTATATAAAAATAAATAATTTGTATGTAGGCTAAAGTATATACTGTACTTGCATATCTGCTCCCAAATTATTTAATCAAACTCCACAAAATTAGACACCATGATTCGTATGATTCCAGAGAAAATATGGATCAGAATTTCTGCAGAAAGTTATTCGCGATGATGTTTAAAGAAAAAATGCGATCCTTTGACGCAAACACGCATTCAAATTTTAATAGATAAGCACATATTCTTCGCATTTTATAGGTAAATTATATACTATATATAAATAGCGGAGAACGGGTAAAACGTCTAGTAAGATTATATAAAGAATTCCGTTATTTTTTTATTTATTTTTTGATAAAGCGAAGCTCTTTCAATCATTTATTGATTCTTGAGAGTTAGAAATAGATAGTCAAATAGATTTTTCTATCCAATAGATTTTTAAAATGCATGCTAGATTTACTTTAATACAAAATATATTCGATGCATGTTGTATATCGAAAGATCAGATTTATTGAACAAACTTTATATATTTTGTTATTAAAATATATCTATAGATAGTTGAGCCTATATAAATATATTTAATTGTATGTTTTTAGGAAAATACATTAAATTCCTACTTTAACTTTGTAAATTTTAAAATTTATATCTACTGTCTTATAGATTTTTTTTATTATTTAAAAAATTTCTTTTTTTTCCCCCTGCTCTTTCATATTACAATATAAGCTTGATTATTTCAAAATAGATTTTCATCTTAGCTGAAGTTGTTTTCCAATTTAAAACAAGATCGAACTCATATTTTTGTTTAAAAATTAACAAATAGTCCAATTAATCTACAGCATGTGGACGCATTTGTCTACATTCTGACTAATTACATTTTGATAACACTTCCCAACAGATGCCTGTCAGACTCAGATTTTGGATGATAATCTGTTGTGGTACAAGTAAGACTTTTCAATTCACGATAAAAATAAAGTTGTAACGGTAATTTTATTACGCGAAAATTTAACTATGCATCTTAATTAGAAATCCAATCCGATTAAAATTCCGTGTAAAAGTCGCCATCGGTCAGATCAAGTGACACTTAAGCATAAGAACAGAGATATAAAGATTGTTCAAATTTGGCATATGCACAATTAAATTTTTCTTTCGTTAGAATATAAAAATTAATTTTTTTTTCCAGTTTAAAAGTTAAAAAGAAAATAAAAGTTATTTCAGAACCGAAAAGAACTGTAGCAAAATTTCTAAAATTCGACTGGACTTAATTGCATGACAATTTGTTTTCTTAACAGTTTTGAAACTTGAGAATTAATTACGGGATAGGCGATATGATAATCTAGATTTAGAGCAGGTAAACAGGAAGAGATTTCCAATTTCATTCTTCAGTTCTTTGGCGATTTGCAATTACGATAAGTTACTACTACTACGGGGTTCCGTTTTCCATTTCTTAACAATAAGATATTGGCTAATCTGTCATCTTCATGTACGAATAACAAATCGCTAAATTCAAATCATATTTATTACGCTCATCAAGGTTGGATCTATAAATAATTTTTATGCAAGACCACTTCAACATACATTTACTTTTTTCCCTCTCTTAGATCAATACATTTGATTTATTACACTTCTTATAAATTATAGACTGAAATCTGTATCATTTTTATCATTCAATCATAATTATAGAAAAATTGCAAATATTATTTTTTTTCCTCTCTCCTTCGAGGATGGAAATTAAAATCGGTGTTTGATTCACCTTTAAAGAAGAAAATGCAAATTTTTAAATATTAAAAGAATAGCTTCTTGTTTCTCGATTTTTTTCTTGTTTGAAAAAAATGAAAAAGGTTTTCTTTTCCGGAATCGATTCCTCTTTTATAAACTGGCATGTTGATGGCAAAAACTCAAAATTGTTTTGTAAAATTAAATGCTGAAGTTACACTTGTCATCAATAAGCAGAAGTCTGATGATGAATCACTCTATATATTATTTCCAAATAAAAAATTGGTTCTAAATGACTTTTTTAAAATAAAAAAGACGAGAGAACCTGTTTATTGATTAATATTAAGATTTTGTTTTATTATTATCATTTTCGTCTTTGCGAATTAGACCATTGCTGTGAGCGATTCTTCTCTAGAGGTTGATTAAATTATAACGGTTTTATATTCGTCCATACGCGAATTTATACTTTGTTCTTTGTTAGTTTTATTACACAACGTTACGTTGGGGAAAAATGAATTTTTGTATCTTGTTTTATTAACCGTAGAACCTCTTGTCATCTCAGTGAATAATGGGTGTCACCTCTGGGAGTTGCCAGTCTGGCAGGCTAACAACCATATATTTTGTTGTTACAATCCTAAATTATTTTTAGATAAAATATTGTAGACTTAAATATTAGAAGGCCAGAAAGTACATTTGTTTCCACCATCGATAAAACGTGATTAAAAATACTTCTGAAGTTACTCTGTGTGTTATAGACCTCAGAAATGTCTTCTAAGAAAATTAAGAAGTTATAACATACCGGACAGTCAAGGATGATAGGAAAACTAATTTTACCTCGTCCCAATATAGACCTAGATAGTTTTAAAAATTAACGCGTGCTAGATAATAGATAGTCTGTTTTTCGATTATATGATGATGAAGCTTTATTTTTTTATATGGAATTCAGAAATATCAGCTGTATCTATCTATCTATCTATTCATCATCATGCTTGAAAGTTGCCTCTGGATCTAAAACACCATTACTTAAAAAAATCTCTTTTTAAACGATATTTTATTAAGACATTATGCGAATATTTTCTGTTATGATAAATTGTTTATATTGTTTTTAAATTATCATCTAATTGAGGACAAACCATCTTGTCTAGTGTCAACGATTTGACCCGATTTAATTTTTTTAGCAGTTACAATGTTGTTTTAATGTTTAAAAGATAGCCATTTTTAAGTAGAAAAATGGACACAATTAATTGATTTTGAATATTAATTTTATGTAAAAAACCAGCAAAAAATTTTGAAGCAATTTAAAAAATTGTAAAGGACTTTAATCGTGGTAAAAATCAATTGAAGTATAGAAATTATGATTTCAGAGTTAATGTAGATCGCTCCCTTTTTCTGATGATGATGTTAAAAGTATGTCGAATTAAAATTTGTTTTCAATCTTTCTAAAACTAGATGAGATGTTAATAACTCGCCATATAAACATTGAAAAGATCTGCAGCTTTTAAACTTTATAATAGATTTTAGTAGGCTAATTGATAACAAAAAGAGAAACTGAGATATGTGATAACAGTATATTTATCTAAAATTTTAGTATTTGAATTAATGGTTTTTCGATTTGCACTTAAACACATTTTACTCGAATAATTATTATTATTTTTGTTTTTTTGCTTGAAAATTCCGAATTAGCTTTTTAAAATACGCGATCGCAACGTGTAAAAACTGAGTTGCGCTTAACAAACCAACATTTCCGATGTTGAAATTCTAGAAACGACTTGCCGATTGTTAATGGAAAAGTTTGACGGAAATCAAGCAGTCACTGAGTCGGAAATTCGTATCAAGTCTGTCTGCCAAGTGATATCGTCTGTCTCTGCAAAGTCTGATACAATAATTTGACAAAATTTTCACGTTGCCCTTCGGATGACGGATATCCAGATAATCGATGTGCTCTTGTTGGTGCGAAGCAGGTGACGTTCTCTCTCTCTTTCTCTTTGCTTTATATCTTCATTTGAACGAGTTGGACTTCAACTGGTTCTTTTCATATGCCTTTTAATTGTTCAGCATTTCAGAGCTTTTGCTTGTCCTCTCTACCCGATTTTGCGAAAGGCTATTACTATTTAATAAGTGGAGAATTGTTTTGTTATAACATACTCTTTTGCATGATAATGGCACAAAGGAGGTCAACTACACAGTTAATCATAGATTTGCAGTCTTATTACTATCGTAGAATATTTATAAATTAAGGAAGTTCAGCTTCGCCTTTTTAATTCTTATCTGTGAAGCGAATAGAGGTGTGCCACTCTTTTGTCAGCGGCATGATGAAGAGGAAAAGATTTTGAGAGCTCTTTGGCATTTGCGTTGCTCTCAAAAGTGCTTAAAGAGTGATCGTAACGTGTACCAACCGAGAATCGTACTTGATTATCTTAATGGGAAACAATCAAGAGGAATTTATACCGAGTAGCCAACTTTAATAATGTAAAAACATCGTAAAGTTGGAACCAGTTTAGGTAAGGGAAGATTTATCATTTTTATATTCTCTCGTTCTCTGCTGATTTTTGGGATTTACTCCAAAGCCATTTGCAGGCAGGGTACGGTTTTCAAAGCCGCATCTATCTGTTTTTTTATTTTTTTGTTAACAATAAGAGGTCAGAGTAGCGAGAGAAAACAAAAATGTCTAATTTATAGTGAGTACATTAATCAGAATCTGTAAGGGTGGGGCTAATCGGAAAATAGCTGATTATTAAACAAAATTTTATAATGTCTCAAGACACGACACTGAATTTCATCATTCGTCATTTTTAACGCGTGCAATGGATTATTAGTTTAACATTCTCTTCGTGGTTTTTCAATATCCGCTTGAAAAGGTTTATTGGCTACAGAAGTAGGATTGCACTTTGACTGAAGTAAGAGATGGTAAAAAGTAGTCTTCCTGAACCGAAGGTACTTCTTGTGCAAGTGATCAAATTCAATTTTCGGATTTGGCCAACTACTATGGAAAAGTAACCTTTTTTTTCCGAAGAAGCAAAGTTTCTAATTTTATAAAGACGCGAACTCTGCTTTATTTTACGTTTAACTTCTATAAGATTTTCTAGAATAGTTTTTCGAGGTTTAAAAAATATTAAACTGTTAAGTACTGCGATAAATTTATGGTTTTACTCGGTACGAGTTCTGCATTGTTTCCGTTTAATCGTATTTTTAAGTTGCTGCGAATATCATTCTAAAAATCGATGTCTATAAAACACGTTTCACACCTGTAATAAGTTTTATGAGCTTTATAATGAAATATCCGATCAATTTTTTAAAAAGTTTTACGAAGAATTTGACAAAATTCATCGAAGTTATGAAACCTTATATAGAATTAAATTCTTTGTTATCAAGTCTAAAAGTAATAATTTATGTTACTCTATACCAAAACAATTTCTAAAGATGATTTAAATGGCAATTCAATGAGTTTTCATTAGGAGGGGGGAAAAACGATTTTGAATGTTAGATTACATACACCTTGTTGCCAATCGTCTTCTTTCATATGGTTTTCTCTAAAATAATAAATCTAGTCATAAATATGATTATATAGAATAATCTCCATATTATTCTGTAAATTAACTCTACAGAAATCTCAGATGCTATATTCAAGAAGTTCTGTTATGTTTTCGTATCAGGTTTATCGTATCGTAGCTGCAGGTTTCGCTACCATCCTAACATCATATGTAACAGTTTAAAACATCCCAATGTCACGAAGAATCTTAAATGAGCCAGAAGATATGATCTTTTAATATGAAAAATTTAGCAGAGTTTCCATATTAAAAATTTGTAAGCGATGAAATTATCCCGTTAATGGTTAGTCAATTAAATAAATCCTCTAAAAATGTTTAGAATTGTAAAAGAAGAAGGAAAAAAAACCAAGAATCTCCAGTCATCCTTTAATTATAAGGAAAAGAGGTAAAGAAGAAAAGTACATTATAGCATTTTAATAACGGTTTGTGATATCCAGTTAAGTCTACAGTCCGAAGTCACGAATATAAAATTGTAAAAATGACCGAGTTAAAAGAAAGCAATGGTACTAAATTTGGGTTGAGATGATTGCCAGCCATTGTAGTGGCAAACTTTAATTAGGGCAGAGGGCTTTTTGTGGTCGGATCCCTGTCGGAAGAGCTAGAAAGCTCAAACTTCATTAGGGATAGAAAGCAGGCAGTGAAAAGAGATTACACTTCTTGACACTTGCAGTTTGCTTTTTATTGCCGGGGTACTAAATGATTGATGATATGAGACATCTGACAGCACGACCCGGGATATGTCCTGCACGCTTTAATCCACGGACGTCTACGCGAGAGATTAAGAGATAGGATACTTCACTTCTAAGTTTTTTCTTTAAATTCCCGGTTTAACTTCTCATCTGCATCAATAATTAGAATGGCCTAAATCAGCATCATTGATTGGCGATGCTTCTAGCGTAATGGTTTTAAAAGTTGTGATTTCCGTTTTGTCAGTTAACCAAACTTTCATTTGATTGTTGTATATTCATATATAGTTTATGTAATTAGGACATATAATTTTTGATTGCTTTTTCTTTTGCATATATTGAATTATTTTATATGTTAGAAAGTTAAGCATATTGTAATCTTAAGAATTCTAACCGTTGAACTTCTCTTCCATTTTTTTCCCCTAATGCAAGAAAATCAGATAGAAGGAGAGAAGAATAATATACTGACTCCGGTAATTTCAGGATTTTTCAAGGAAATTGCGGTTTAAAAGGAATTTCCATTTAACTCTTGCGTCAAGTGTAGGACAATAGCCTGGGGGCATAGTATGCATCTACACTCGATTCGCTAACATTAGTGAATAGGTAAACACAGTTGCCACATTGAACTTTGCATTTCAATAGCAGAAACCGTTCAAAATTTAATGTCATTAATGCGTTTGCATTTTAATTAATTAATTTTTCGTTCGATTACACGGAAAGGGAAAAAAAGTTACAAGAAACAGTTCCACATGACGTACTTCCCACTGTAATGCAATGCGCGTTATTTATAAAGTGCGTCGCATTAATTCGCTTTAAATAGAGCGTTTATCTTCAGACAATATTCCTGTTTATGAAATGAATTGATTTCTCATCTAATATTTATTCTTTTCGCTTAATTAAAGCATTGTTTCCTTTTGATTATTCACCAATGCGATTCTGAGTTTTGTAATCATCCCACGCGAAAGGAAGTTAAAGCCATTGATTTCGGATTGCATCGGATCAATATAAAACCAGGAAGCCCCATAAACAATTATTGGAATCGTGTGTTTATGTTATAAGCGTGTGCTACAGTTGCTGTATCTACCGATCTCTCTGCTACGTATTATGCGATATAAATAAATTTATGTTCGAAGTTAGAGAGTGCATCTCGAAATGGCTGAGTTTAGAGAGGTTACCGTTGATTTAAGAGAGGCATAGGCCTCATAATTTTTGGATATCCCTCTATGCATTCGATTACTGCACTTCACCATATTTCAAAGATGGCATTTTTCGAACTCGGAAACTCCCAAAATATACCAGGAAAAAAAATATCTTTAAGAGTTAGAATTAGTCTATAGATCAGCTTTATCGACATTTTTCGTCCGGGAGAGAGTTAAGAAATGGAAGCATGTTTTGTGAATTTCCGAATACCAGATAGATTATAGGGTTCATTTATTTAATTTAAAGAATATTGGAATATTTTTTTACTCATTATTTTCTGATTTATCTGTTATCCGTAAAGAATCAATGTTCATTAAAACGTGAGTTTGTGCGTTTATAAAGTTAAAAGACGAAGTTTGGATGATTAAAAAATATTTATTTGTCTCTAATTTACGTACAGAATCAACCATTTTAATTGAAAGAGCATCTTCTGTGTAGGAAAAAACAACTTTTTAAAAAAGGTTTGCGTGTTTCAATAATCCAGTCCCGAATGTCGCATTATAAACCGCACCCATCTCTTTCCTTCTTATCGCCAAATACTCGTTCGACATACGATTAGACCAGCATTAGATCTATCTTGCTCGTTAAAGGAATCTCTGTTGTAAATATTCCCAGATTATTTTATTTCCCGTACTAAAGCAGTCCGAATAGAAACCGTACGGGTGTTATCTCATCTGTTGCAGTTTTGGTGGTAAAATAATTAAGTTTTTCGTTTAATTGTTATACCTAAATATAACTTCATCTTTTCTGTGAGCCGCCTTATCCTTTAGACCCGGATAACGAGCCTTATTTGAAGGATGATCTTTCTTTACTGCAGCATAATATAAATACGTCTTGCTGAGATAATGTCATTGTTAGAAAAGGGTTTGACGTCATTATTATAAGGCTTTATCTATGTTGTTTTTCGTTTTAATAGTCGAAATTTGCTTCTTCTTATCTTAATTAGAGATACATAAAAGGAATAATTACTAATTTCCAGTTGTTTGATGTAAATATATATGGCTTTTAATTCGGATCCATCAACACGATGTGGTAAGGAAAACTGATCATCATCGTGCTACCTGGAAGAAAATTACTTTATCCGAAATTTCGGAGTTAAAAACAGAAGCAGAATAAACGGGGAAAATTAGTTGTAAAATAATTTGCACGGCGTATGTTTCGACATCGTGACTGTTCGAAGTATTGATTCGAGAACCAGAGTCTGGCAAATAGTATCTTCGAAGTACGGTAGCGTACAAAATAATTGCTTTATACGATGTTATCTCGTATCTTCCGTCGATTTTTCGCCAAATCCAAATTATTGGAGACAGCTTCATGACATAATTAGAGTAGAGATGCAATAAGAGGTCAATAATGGGTCTATTTAGGTGAATTATATA
>WUQG02048518.1:0-10398 GCA_011317285.2 Androctonus mauritanicus
AAATTAACTATATTGAATTAATATACATGAAATATTTATATTAAGAAATCCATTTCATGACGACCTGGGTTTGGGGCACTGATGTAGAATTATGACGTAGAGTTTCCAGTCACGTGGTATGCCTTCCCATCGGTATCTCCTTATCTGTGCAAGTAAGCATATCAAAGAATATAAAAAAATTAGAATATGATGTAAAATTTTATATTCTATGTGATTTAGAATCCTTTTGAAGTTGAAAAATTCATAGTTCAAGCAGATTTTATTATTATTGTTTGCATCCCTCCCTCACTTGCATATCACTTCCAAATGGTCCTGGACCATCCTGAGTAATAAAACGCCTGGTCTATGTACAAATAAAATTGGAGGTGTGTTTGTTTTTACTTTGGGAAAAGATTTACAACTGAATGAAAATATGTACTCTGTTTATTTACATAATTTTGATAAACAAATATCATATTACTTAAAAATTCATTAAAAATCAATAAGTTATAGTAAAAGAAATGATTTTTTTGCATTAAAAAATATACACCGATTTTGCCAAAAAATAAGATTTCATACATTTGGAAGATTTATTTTAACAAAACAATGACAATTTTACATAAGTAACAGTTAATTATTCTGCATGCTAATTTGCATTTTCTCACTTATGATTGGGTTTCATGTTACCACTGCTGGGTTAGAATCATCATATAAAACTTAATTGTTCTCAGCATTACCATATTGTAACATATAATGATATCACCAAGATGATAAAGCTGAAAATTTCCCCTTTATAATCAGCACAGCTATTTGTCAGTATGCAAATGACATCATATGCTATTGATTGCTTATACCAAATATGCATTAAAAATGATCTGACAGTTGAATCTTCAATCATTTCATAAATATCCTGCCTCCAGCTAATAATGACCTTAGTGAGCATCCATAATCTGTCACATTGTTAGGAGGAGAGGAGGAGACGAATCATATAAATTGTGATGTCATGTTGTAAAAACGGTTAATTTTATATCTGTGCCTAAAAAACTCTTTTTATAAAATACTTTATAAAATGTTTATGCTTAATTGTTCAAAAAATAAAAACTAATGGAATGCATTTGAAAATATATTTGCTATAAAATTGTAAGATACATCTAATTTTAAGATATTTATATCCAGTTGTTTGAAGGTTTATTTGGAAGTTAAAGAATAAAGGTATATCTAACAAAGTTCCAATGTGAAATAATTCCTATTTCCAACTATTTTATGTATTTTTTTTTTACATGAAATCAAAGAAAAATGTTTAGCAGACTGGGAGGTAGTCTTCACATTATGATGATATGGATTGGGAATGATAAAAGGGAAGGGACCGAAAAGTGTTCAAAATAACCTGATATAGTTTATAGATGTTTTCTTATAAACTATAAAACTTTTAGAAAATAAAATAAACATTTTAATCTTTGTCTATTTTGTTGGTCAATATATCCAACAAGAATGATGTGAGAAAATTAACTAGTTCTATTTGTAAATAAGCTCATAATAGTTGTGAGCAATATTTATTATTATTATTTTTTAACCATTTACTTCTATTTTTATCTTGGACCATGATGATATTCCAAGTACATTTAGCATGATAATGCCAATAATTTATTCAATTTAACAATACAGTTTAATAATATAATTATCTTAATTATTTGATATTGAATGAATGTCTCACAAAAAAAAATGAAATTATAGAGAGAGATGAATAACCTTAATAATGATGTTATATATTATCATTATTATTATTTTGATATCAGTTATAAGATTTTTTTAAATATTTTATAAAAGCTATAAAAATATCTATAATATGCTTGTAAAGTATATATTAAAAAATTTTGAAATATTTTTTAAATAAAACTTAATATTGTTAATTGATAAATTTAACTATATGTTATGAATTCTCTCTTGAATTTGATTTTTTTGATGAAGGTAATTTTTCTTTTTTTTAGAATGTTATGCTAGGTGCACCTGCTTTGACTTATCACCTCAAGTAAACCCAATATTTGATCTTTTATCTATTTTTTCAGCCAAATAATAATAATAATAATAATAATAATATAGAGGGACACAAATGCAAATAGATGCTGTGCATTAATATATATTAGGATAAGCATGATGAGGAGTTGCCGTGTTACTTTTGAAATATATGTTATGTCAGATATCAGAAGTATTAATGATTCTTTTAAATGAGTTAATTTGCCATAGATAATAAATTAACAATAAAATTATATTTAATTATTATGCTATAGATTGATATAATTTATAACAATATAAAAATTTTTTAAAAATTTATCTTGATTGAATTTTCTCATTTTATTTATGAACCACAAAATTTCAGTCTAGCATTTCAAAATTTCTAGCTTAGAGCATATTTCTTTATAATGATAAAACCATAAGTGGAATTTTACAAAAGAAGGAATGAAATAGTTACAAAAGCAGAAATATCAACTTTTGTGTTGAATTTCATTTTTTGAAAAATATTTAGATTTGCAAGTTAATATTACATAGAAAATATACTAATTTATTTAATGTTAGCACATAGGTAGATTTTTTCCAATGATGGATTCAAATTAAAAAATTTAGTGTGTAAGTATTTTATTATAAGTTGGAATTGCTAAATATAAAAAAATTATTAGTGAATGAAGTTCTTTTGATATAGTAAGAAAAATGTGCAAAATCCTAGAATAGAAATTATTCTAATAAAATATAATTATAAACAAATGTTTGTCACCAAGATAATTTTAGATAAATCATCTTGGTGGCAAATACTTTCATAAAAATTTCTCTTTGTTATTTTTTTATACCAGAGGTTAGCAACCTCTTGGCAGTATAGTGCCAAACCTATGTTACATTGTTATTCTGCATGCTGATTTGATTCTACCAATATTTTTATAGTATCAAAATAAGCCTGCTTATGATTGCTTTCAAAATTATCTGTTCTATAATATACTTTTGAAGGCCATCATAATCAGATCTTATATCCATTCAATATTTTAAAAGACATAGGATCATATGTGAAAAATATATTTTGTGAAATTTTAATTTTTATCACATTTATTGCAAATCATATTATAAATTACAAGTTTTTCAATACAAAATGCAAAGTTTGAATAAGAAAAAAATTATCAAGAATTTTAATAGGATTAATCATTCTTTATAATCAGAGCCATTAATAAATTAATGTGAACTTGTCCTTGTGCCTCTTTGCTCAATTTCAGATATATAATTTTTCATTTTTAGTTTTACGCAAGCTTCTGAACATTCAGGTACTAGACAACTCCTTTATTTACTCAAAATATTTTTCATACGTGAAAAATTTGTTTGCATAGGGTAAGCTGAATGCTGAAAGCAGTGCACATATGATTTTCTTCAAACAATTAAATCTTTCAAGTAAAGACATCCAACAATCAAGAATGATAGCCGACTTCTCCAGACAGTTTCCTTCTAGAGCTTTTTGCAATTCTGCAAATTTCATTTTCCACAATTCTGATGATGATAGTTTTATTAGTTCCATTTCTAAACTATCAACTTTCATCCACTCAAAAAGAGGGTCAAAGGGAGTCATATTTAGATCAATTAAATCAGGTTTGATAAGGTAAGAAAAAGTCTTCACACCGTTTTGCAAATTTTTTCTTTGAGCTTTTCAATATACTTTTGAAGTTCATTTTGGTTAACAGTAAATCTCTTTGCATGATTCCTTACATTTGGAAAGTATTTGTAAATGTTAGTGCTAATATCATGCAAAAATACAATTTTTTACTATTATTCAATTCACTCTGAGTGCCATTGAAAACGTTTTGCGTGGCATGCATGCTGTAGGTTGCCAACCCATTCTATAAAATACTGTAAATTTAGATACACTTAAAGATTTTAAGAGAGAGTATTTAAATGGCTATTACTCATTTCAAAATGACAGATCAAAAATAAAAATACAGGATTTCCTTGAGTTAAAACTTTTGTGCATATGAGCAAGCCATTTCATTTTCAAATTTTAGAAAATTTCAAAAAAATATCTAAAAAATTTTTTAAACAATTACAAAAGCAGAATACTCTAGAATCAAATATAATGTAAAATTACATAATTATTCAAATCCCTGAAATAAGGCTTTTTATTAATCAAATTAATAACATTTATTACATAATATAATATATGCAATAATTTTGGTACTAATGGGTATAGTATAAAAATAGTGTTGAATTACAAACAAAACTTATAAATAAATTATTTTTGTAAATCAAGGAACATAGGTATTCTTGAAACTCTTATGTTTTGAAAATTTTGGATATAGAGCCTGTACATAATAAAATTTTGGCTCTAATTATATTACAAACAAAAATTAATAGATAGTAAGTAACCTTTGTTTCTGTAATGCATGTATGAAAATTTGAAAAATCAAAATACGACAGATGCAGTTTCAATAATATATCTTACAAACAAAACAAAAAAAAATCTTATTTAAAATTTATTGCTCAGGAAGAATAACAAATTTTAAATCATAAAGAATCCTTATGATTTGATGAAATATTACTGTTTCAGAAAAAAAAATTAATATTGATCGATGTATTAATGTAATGCAGCATTTCCCAATTTACTTTGATCATGGAATCATTTATATTACATACACATCTCCTTTCAAATTTTTTCAATATAGAAAATACTCTACCAAGCTTGAACCAGAGTACTAAAAAATACTCTGATTCAAGCTAACACAATTTTAAATAACAAATTAAAACTTCAAAATTTGATTTAGGAGAAAGAATTATAGCAAATATGTCTGCCAGTTTTGGTAGGTATATTTACTAATAATATATAATTTAGCTCTTCTTAAATTAAAATTACAATATATATAATATTTTTGTAAGAGAAGTAATTTTTTTTTTCTTTTTTCATGGAATCCTTAATTCTACTTCATAGTATTCTAGATCACCATTTGGGAAATGCTGTTGTAGTTTAATATTACTATTTGTTTTATAGCATTGTAATTAAACCTCTTTATATAGATTGGGTGAAAACAGGGTTGTAGAAGGTTTGGATATTGGAGTAGCTTCTATGAAAAAAGGAGAAGTTTCTCGATTCTTAATAAAATCCACATTTGCCTATGGGGATATGGGATGTCCTCCTAGAATACCTCCCAATGCCACAATAATGTATGAAATTGAACTTTTGAGTTTTGTAGACAGTGCTGCAGCTATTGAATATGAAAAGCTTACTCCTGAAGAAAAAAAACAATGCTCTTTTAGTGAGATGGTTAATGTCACCAAAGCTGAACTTGATGCAGGAAATGATTATTTTAAACGATCTAATCATCATAAAGCTTTAATTAAATACAAAAAGGCCATCAGAATAATGGAAAATATTCATGCAGCTAATGAAGAAGAAGATAACCAGAGGAATGAATATCTTCTTAAACTATATCTGAACTCTAGTTTATGTTATATATTACAGGAGCAATATAAATGTGCTATTTCAAATGCCAGGAATGCATTAAGAATTGATAACAATAATACTAAAGCTAATTTTCGCTGTGGTAAAGCCCTTCACCTTTTGGGAGACTATTCTGAAGCAAAACATTATCTCCAAAAGGCGATGCGACAAGAACCACAAAATATTGAAATAAAGAATGAGCTAAAAATACTTGCTGAAAAGGAAGCTAAATATTTGGCTTTTGAGAAAAAATTCTATAAAGGAATGTTTAAGACATCTGTCAGTGAAAATGATGACAATGAAAACCCAACCTTTAAGTACAAAATCGATGAAGAATTCAAAGCATGTGTAAAGGAATGCATGCAAAAACTATTAAATGATGATGAATTACAAGAAATTCCATTCAGTATTGGTTTTGCACCTTCAGAAATTGCTTGTATCAAACAAGTGGCAAAAGAACTAGGATTATTTTTTATTGAAGAAAAAAATGGACAGAATAAACAGATAAAAGTCAGAAAGACAAAATTGTAATTAAGAAAAATTTGTTTTCATTATTTCATTCTTGTTCTCATTCAAGTGTTCAAATTATTTAAAATGTACACAAAATATTGAATTAATTTTTTTTTATTTTACATTTATATATACTTTTTTATAACATTTACATTTTAAGTAAAAATGTTCAAATTAATACTATAACATATAAAAAATGTTAAATATGATATGACCATAAAAATGTTTGAAAGTTTTTTAATAAAATTTTGCCAAATAAATTAGTTCTTTAGTATCTTCATATTAATAATCTAAAAATTCTCGAGATGTTTTTCTGGAAAAAATTTTATTCAGCTATATTGTATTAGTAAGAAAAAGGGACTTTAATCAGTCTTAGCACTCTTATCAACCAATGATCTATTATGTATCCCTAATAGGACCATCCCATAAGAATAGAATAGAACAATTTTGTTCTGTATTCTATTCCTTGTTCTATTGGCTTTTGGTTTAACTGTTAACCTGATGATGACGGCTAGTGCCGTCGAACACGTTTGTATACTGTAAAATAAAATAAAAGAGTTTTTGGATATGTAACTGCTGATTAGTGCTTTTCTACAGAGTAGTTCATAAATATCTATCTATGCAAAACTTACCTGAAATAAAAGAGCTAGTCCATTACTACAAATGACAAACAGACGATCATCAGTAGTTTCAACCAATATACGAAGAGCATTGATCAGAGTGGCCCAACAAGCTCTTGCATCTAATACTGACAAATATAAACGCAAAGTTGTCCGTTTAAAATGATGTATCTCTCTTAGTTCTTGTTCTGTGCTGTCTGTGTATTTAGCCACAAATAATCTCATCAATTTGAACAATTCATTTATTGCCTAAAATAATACAATACATTAATTTACATAATTATAATGAATAAAGTTTTATATGCAAATATAAACTTACTGCTGTATATTGAGTTGTATAAGGAGTTATATTCTTAAATGCCCATTGAATATTTTGATGATTGGCCAACTGTCGAGTAAAAGTTCTCGATTGCTGGCAACATAATCTAAGCAAACCATAATATGCAGGTAACATGCAGCGATTAAATACTACTACTTCTTGATCATCGTGATCGGCACTATAAAAATACCTCAAATTAAATTCAAGTTTGCTCTTTCATAAGTAATTTAATATTTAAGATTATACTTACAGTATGTAATTGAAAGCAATATTTTTTGTAACATGGGAGTTTTGAACAATTAATTTAACATTTTCTGGACAATCAATACATACTTGATACCAAAATATTAAAAGAGCCTACAGAAAAAATTATACAATCTAATTAACTGAAATTTTAACATTTATTTTTTAAACTACTGACCTGCTTATTATGATGGACTGGAATGGCTGGTTCAGAGAGTTTGGGTTGAAAGAGATTCCAAAGATCAAGAAAATATGGACTAAACTATTAAGTAAAACAATTATTTACTTTTTGTAATCAAATAAAATATTAAATGAATTATAAAAAATAAACTTTTATTTGAAAGATTAATGAAACTTAAATTCACTCATCTAAATTTAAGTTCAATTAGATTTAATTTATAATAGCTGTAAAATAAATGATAAATTAAGTATCTGCATGTTTGTTATTCTCAGGAAAATTTTAATATTTTAGTAATTATAAAAATTCTCAAAAATTCTGCTCTCTCTAGAAATTCCTCAATTTAAAATTCATTTTTTATCCTGTTTATTATTTTAGAATTTTCTGCTTTAACTACTATCAAATATTGACATTGCAAGAATTTTTTATTGATTTCATTATTACGGTCTCTCTCCCCTAAGCTTTATCAACATCTCAGAAAAGAAATCAGTTGATTCAATTCAGATTCCACATAATCCAACCAAAGATTTAGTATTAATTTAAGTTAATATTTTTCAAAAAATTCAAAAAAGTAGAGAGAGTTTTTTATTCAAACCTCTAAATTAAATATTTTGATTAAAAGTGAAAGTTTTTAGCAGAAGGGGTGAAAGTTATACCATTTTGTAACATTCTAATAAAACATCAAGCAAAGTGCAAATTTGCCACATATTTTCTGTAGATCATTTCAAAATTTTTCAATTATTATATAAAATACAATTTTTTAATGTGACTGTTAATAAAAATATCTGTATATAAACAATTAAACAATTCAGTTTCAAAATATGTATGTGTCTTCTATTCAACACTTTAATGCTTTTGCTGCCAATTATCTTTTTAAATTAAGTCTAATTATTATGCATAAAAATTAAAATTGTGGAATCTCACTTAATTTTTGTTGAAATCTTTTAAAATTTTCAGTATAGTAAGGAAGTTTAAACTGCTCTTCACAGTATTGAACTTATAAATTCTTTGTGTTAACAGCACTTACGAGCAGACCAAATAAATTCTAAAACAATATTTATTATACCGTGGGGAGTGCTTTCAGCATACATGCCATCTTCAGTCTTTAACAGAAAAGAACTGATACAGTACATTATTTAGAATACAAATAATTCTAGAACAAAAATTTAAGTTTAAAGTTCGAAAATGAAAGAATGCTACAAATAAAATAAAATATAATATTAAGTAGAATAACATAAACCCAACTGATAAATAATAAATTATTATAAAACACATATGATAAATTAATATATATGGATAGAAGGTGTATTAAAGTCATTGCGAAAAAGTCCGCCAGTTTTAATTAATTATTACGATGGTGCGAATTATTCAGGAGATACCTCCATGAGTTGTGTAAAATGAGTCTAACTGTTTATCATTTATAACTGCCCTTTCTGGGTGTATTTGTAAATTTGGAGGATTTCCGCAGTTGTTATTTCTTCAGCATGATGTACCTGTTTAATTACCATAGACTCATCCCACTTAATACTGACATTATTTTTGAAAGCCTTCCTTGCTAAGGCAGTGGTTAGATTAGCATTAGCTATATCTCACTTGTGTTCCTTCACCCTGGTCTTCAAATTTCTCGTTGTGGCGCCTATATACATTTCTTCAATATCTTCATCATGGTTTACTAAAGGGATTCGGTATATTCCTGGCCTATCTTCTTGGCTCCTTTTATCCTTTTTGTTTTGAAGAAAATTAAATACTGTGGGTGGTCTCCTGTGTGCAGCTCTTTTATTAGCTTTCTTCAACACTTTCTTAGCTGTTGTAGAGCTTCTTAAACAATCTGATATTAAGAGGTATTCTTCATGTTGTCGGTTATGGTATTCATCTTCCATTCTTATAGCTGTATTGGTGTTCAAGTCTCCATCATGCTGCATTTTTGACTTATAGTCATCCACAATCTTTGCACAAATTTCATCCTTTATCCATGGTTTTGAGCTACATCTTTTATCCGTGATATTTCACTTTCAATATCCTCAATTCTTGTGCAATGGGTGTGGGCCTTTCTTATAAGTGCTCTAAAAGCTGCTTTCTTATGGTTTCATGTATCATGAGACCATCTCAGTATTATAAGTGTCTGGCTTGTTGGTTTTCTATAAATATTTGTGCTAAAAGATGCTCCTTGCACTTTAAGTTCAATGTCCAAAAAATGTATAAGATTGTCACTAACTTGTTCCAGTTTCAACATTAATCCATAGGCCTATTGGGTGAAGGCTTTCTCTAAAACACAGACATCCTTATCTTTATCCCAAACAATGAAAATATCATCGACATTGTGTATATATAATTTCGTTTCATTTATTAAAGAACTCCATAATGAGTTTTCTAAGGTCGTTAGTGTTAGTTCAGCTAAGACTCCTGCAAAGGGGCTCCCTATTGGGACCCCTTGCATCTGTCTATAAAACCTCCCGTTGAAACAAAAATAAGATTTATGACAGAGGAGATTTGCCAAATTTCTAAAAAGTCCTGCATTTGATGAGGCTTGTGGTATTTTTTCTAAGAAAAGCCTATATAAGTTACTACAAACTGGAGGGGTATTCAGGGAGGGATACAACTTCTCAAAGTCGTATGTTGCTAAAGATTCATTTCCTTCTAAGAGGACAGATATTATTCTATTCAAAAACTCTTCAGATGATGGTACCATATGGGGATGTTCTTTCATGTAAGTATTTATCCAGATTGCTACAGCCCTCTCTAGATTATACGTTGGTGACCTTCTTTTTTCAACTACAGGTCTAAAGGTGAGTGGATCCTTGTGTATTTTAGCAAAGGCAAATAGTCTTCGGCATAGTGGGTTGGGGGTTTTATTAACTTTAAAAAAGGGGGGTAAATCCTTGCTGTTCAACAGTCTGGAGGATTCTTTATCCAGTGCTCCAGTTGGGTCACACAGTAGTAATTCTGCTTTAGATTCTTTAATATAATTAAGAAGAGATTCATTGTATAAATTCTTTTTTAATAGTACTAGCTTCTTTGACTTATCATCTCTAGTTACTGTTATTCCATTATCACGCATCCACTCATTGGTTCTATTAATCAACTG
>WUQG02048529.1:0-10397 GCA_011317285.2 Androctonus mauritanicus
TTCTGGGAACCCTGGTTGGGAAACACTGATATAATATATGCCTTGAATATAATACAATACTCCATAAAGTGAAAATACTCTTATAAAAAAAAAAAAAAAAAAACTTTCAAAATATCACAATATATTTAGACTGCTGATTCCAAGGTTTTGCTGCTTGAATAAAAAATGATCTGTTGTATCCTTCTGATTTGATTAGCGGGATGTGTATAAATTCAAATCTTGTAAACTTTTTAAGTCCATTGAAATCAAAATAATTATTTGTTAATTTATCTGATATGAATTTATTAATAATTTTTGAAAAATTTCATTTTGAAAAGTTTCATTTTGCATTCAAAATGAAACTTTTCAAAATGAAATTTTTCAAAAATGTAATCAAATAACAGATTACATTTTTGAAAAATGTAATCTGTTATATCTGCATTTTTCAAAAATTAAAATTTTTGAAAAATTTTAATTTTTGAAAAATTAAATTTTAATTTAATTTTTGATTTTAATTTAATTTTAAATTTTAATTAAAATTTTAATTTTAATTTTTCAAAAATTAAAATTTTTCAAAAATGCAGATATAAACAGATATAAGTTTATAGAGTTATTTGGCTTGAAACAATATTCTTGATAAATTTAACTGAATTTTCATATTTATAATAACTCTGAACTAATAATTCTTGTAACTATGAAGAGGGCACAGCTAAATATATTATTATTGCATGATTAATGATACCTAAGATCATTGTATTTATTCAAATTCAGCATATATTATTGTCTGTGTTGTTTGAAGTTTAAATAGTTTAGTTATTTAGATATTTATAGTATCTATTCCAAGTAAAAATGTTCATATAAACATCTCCAAATGTTAATGGATGAAAAGAGATGTTTGAATATGGCATATAACAAGCCATTATGAAAATATGATATAATGTGATATGATGATAAATGATGTATTGTATAATTCATTGGAGCTGTATATGCTAAAACATTTTTTTTATCACAAGAATTCCAAATACATTGAGGTTGGCAGTAGGATTTTCAATTACTTACTTGAATTATATTTTAGATAAAAAAACTAAGCACCATAAGCAAAGAAACTATTTACCGTATTAAAATAGTTTCTTTGCTTATGGTGCTTAGTTTTTTTATCTGACTTATGTTGAGAAGCAAAGTTGTTTAACAGAATTATATTTTATTTGGCATTTTGTTGTGTTTTTATATTATTCAAACAGTGAATAAATAATACACACAATACATCATTTGTCATTTCTTGTTATATGCATTATCTTATAATAGCTTCTTATGTATCTCTGCATTCATTAACATTTGGATGTTTACAACAACTTTTTTACTCAGAATAATTGATACTACCACTTCCCAAAACATTTCCTATTCCTCTTGAAATATCTTATATATAAAAATACTTTAAATTAAACCTATTGTTTAAAGATAATTTATAGTATTTTACAAGATCAAATGTATCTTTTAATATTTTTCATTTGAATTATTTTATGAACCAGAAATTTTTTTTTTCAATTTTCAAATTAATTATATTATAACCAGATAAACTCCATTTAAAATCATTTATAATTTTAATTGTATATTATAATTTTCTATATATTTTAATATTTTTTATTCTTGAATCTTATTCTGATTATTTGTTGCTAATACAATTTTTTTTCATGGAAAAAGCTTTATTTTATTAGCCATAGACCTATTGAAAAAGATTGACTTTACTGTAAGAAAAAAATTGATTTTATATAATATTAGCTGTAACTTATTATTCAAATTCATTTCTAATATATTAATTTTGAAAATTCCTCAATAAATTCAAACATACAATAATAACTTGACTTATTGTCAAGAATGTTTAATTATTTTAAACTATTCAAATTTAATCCATTAAGTATATCTAAATTTGTATCATTGTCTGGTAAAGTAATTTGTTGTGACATAAGCTAGTGCAACAGTTCTCAGCAATTTTTTACTACAGTACACATGATATCATACATTTTATTATTTTTTTTTTATTATGAAATATTAGTTTTATTGATTTAAAGCAAAATTTATCAATTGAAAACAATAGTTATTAAAGAAGAGTTTTTAATGAACAATAGAACTGTACTACTGTTGTGTTTCTAATTATAAATCAGAATGTTTAATATTCTAATTGTGCAAATAATATCTATCAATAAAAAGCTTTATATGAATATCATACAAAAATATCTCATAAAATAAATAAATTATTCAAAGTTAAAATATTTGAAATTAGTCTTCTCTTGAAGTTAGTTTACTTTTAATAAAGATAAATTTCAAAATTCAAACAAATATCATAATGATTTTATTTTTAATATGGAATAAATTGATTTAATCTAAGTGAGATGAATTCTTTCTAGTATTGGACTGTTGTATTGTGCATTTTTGCTAATATGTGAATAACTTTTGGAATTAATAATGTTACATTTAAAACTGTATTTATAAAATTTCTGTAAAATTAATATTTAAGAAAAAAGATATGTATTTAATGCAATTCTATGGATTTTAGAATAAATTTTAAATACTAATTTATCTGTTTCAGAAAATGACATTGACTCCACAAATTGGTCAGAAAGTATTGCTGTTATGGGGTATAACAGTTGCAGAAGATATTTTAACAGATATGGTTCAAAATCTGAAAGAGCAAGTTGGAGAAACAGGAGTTGTTGCTGTTGAAAATATTGATCGTTTAGTAATGTGTAAGGACTTTGTATTGAAGTTAATATTTTAAACAAAATTTATCATTTTGAGGTTAATAAACTCTGTTTCTAGAGACAAAGGTCATTAAGATAAATGTAATATTTGTTGTATAATACAAATAATATTAATTTTTTATTTTTTTTATAAAATTTAATTTAAATTTATTTTTAATTAAAAAATGTTTTTAAATTTTGAAATTTTATTGCAGCCTGTCGTGTAGGATCTTCTTTTGATATTGTTGCTTGTGGGATTATGTCAATTTCTGCTAATTATCATCCAGCTGAATTATTAACAGAAATTGCTAGAATATTAAAACCTGGTGGAAAAATTATTGTAAGAGAACCAGTAACAGCACAAGGTATTGTTGAAATATTATTGAAACGTTAAATATTTTGAAATGTGTTAACTAAATAGTCAGATTTGATAAGTGTATATCATTTTAACAATATTTTCTATCTACTTAACCAGGTTATATGTTTGTTACTATAAATTTTGACTTTAGATATATTTCTTTTTTGTTACATTAGATTAAACAATATATTATTAAAATCTAATATTATCTGGAAAAATCATCAGATGTCAAAATCAGTTTATTCCATTCTGAGAAAATTCATCTAAAAAACTGACAATAATGTTAAAAATAAGGAAAAATGTTTTGCAAAGTAACAAATGATTTCTAAAATTTGAATGAATAAATTGTTTTATTGTGTTTTAGGAAATATTTTACAATAGTCTGTCTGTTATTAAAACAAAATAAAAAAGGAATTGATAATATATTCAAATAAACCAGAAAAGTTGAATTTAATAGATAGTAGTAGTATTTTAAATAAAAAAAATAATACTTTTAAGTACAAAAATGAGTTTGATATAAAATCTATTACTGTAAATCTTTTAATGAAAGTTACTTTTAGAATGAATAAAATATCCATTAAGCTTTGTTCATTCTCATATCAAATGTTTGAATAATTCCTCATTATCAGTACAGAAGCTAAGTCATTATGTCAAGCCAGTGATCACAAACAGTAACAATAGCTTACCATTTAAAGGAGACAGACAAAAATCCCAGATTTTTTTTGTATTTTAATAAGAGATCAAACTTGAATATTGATCATCATCCTTCAATGCACAAGTTAATTCCATCACATATCTATTCAGTTCTGATGATTTTTACTGGTCAGCCACTTCATAACATTTATAAAGATCCAGAATAGTAAAATCTTAAATGATTATCAAGATAATTGTAGAATGATATGAGCACATTTATCATCTGATGATCTATATTGTTACATCAATTGATGATAGCATACAGAAATTCATTTGGGACAGTAAAACATTTCCCTTAAACTGTGGATTTTGTGCTCCCTATAAAAATAAGAATGAATTAAATTTGATAAGCATGAAGTTGTAGCACATTTTGTTTTTCTCAATCACTACCTGGAAAGACAGCTGAAATAATCATATGCAAATAATCATTATGGCAGTGATATATTTTATCTGTTTCATTCAATAATTCATTTAGATTAACTAGATTATTTGAGGTACTTACTGCAGAAAATATGCAAAGGATATCTCTTGGTGAGCCAGAAAGAAGAAAGTTGTCATGAACTGGTCAAACTTATAATGGAATCAATTGATATCTTGTAAGATAGAAATCAATGGATTAGACTTAAGTCCTTTATCAATTGATACTTTGAAAAGTTAAGGAATTAGAAATTGGACACAAGCTTAAATATTTTAAATGGAAGGATACATCAATATTTTGACTAATAACATATTTAATGCTTTCTTTGAATTTTCCTTCATAAAAGATAAGATTGGTACTGAATTTCTCAATTTTCATTAAATAGTTTTCCTGTCTATTCAAAATATATATCTAATGAGTGTAGGTATTCCTTAACTTATATAAATCCAACTTTACATAAAATATTTTCTAAAATTTTTATTTTTTTGGGTATAGAACAGTGGTCTCAAACTCAAATTGCATGCAGGCTGAATGTGCAATTTGAAGAGAAATGAAGGGCCGAATATTTTTAAACAAAGTTACAATGAAAGGAAAATATTTTACTGATATAGTAATTACTGATAGCACAGTGCAGGTTGAGTACACTACACTTTAAAACTTAACATTAATAAAATAACAATGTAAAGTTGTAATAGTTTTTCAACTAACATGTATTTAAATAAATAGATAAAACATCTTTGCGGGCTATACAAAATTGCTTTGTGGGCTACCAGTTTGAGACCACTGGTATAGAACATAAGCAATTATCATATTTGTAAGTTATAAATCCAAACATGTTACTTTACAACTTTTAAATGTTTGTGTTGCTTAATTTATGTATGTTCTGTGTATTGTTTATTGATTTTAAGCTTCATATTACTGGTATAATATCTTTCCATGTGGCATTGCCTCTCTTTCAGTAAGGGAACAATATTGTGCCATAATATTGTATAAGTGCAATCACCCATAGTTCACACTAGCTTTGGTAGTTTTTGAGTCAGAATTTTTGTTTAAAAAAATTTATTTTTCTGACTTATGTAGGATTTAAGTTATGTAAAAATTTCAATCCCAATTTATTTGGTAAATTGGAGAATATCTACATATTATTGTGGATGGCAAAGGAACAGGCCAGTGGGATTTTCTTTCCTGAATATGTTATACACCAAAGTGTATAACATATTCAGGACTATAACAACAGGAACATGCATATATAACATATGTATAAACTATTTGCAGAATAAAACTTTACAAAATTTTGTTAACTTTTTCTTCAATAAAGTTTATTGCATATTTAGAATATACTAGTTATTGTTATTTCAAAATAATCAATACATAAGTATTAAAATGAGTCCATATGAAAATCCATGTTCATATAAATTAATATAAATAATAAAAACAACTTAATATAGCTCTTTTTAATGTTATTATTATTTAGATTAAAATGAGATAAAGAGCAAAGAAAGAATCTCAATTTATAATATATAAAATGAGATATCAATACTTATATAAACAAACATTAGAATGTAGCATTGTATTGAGATTAAAAAATTAATTTTTTTATCTTTTTACTAAAATTTGAATAAAGTTTATTGTAATTCTGGTACTCTTCCAGTATTGAATTATTGTAGATTTTACATTATTATCAGAAAAAAGAATTAGATATTTTAGTGAAATAAGATTATTTTTGATCTTAGTTAACAGTTGGCTGTTTGACAGGCATGAGCTTTCAATAAGAAGGATTCTGGATTTATCTCTAGATATTTTCAGTGTCTGGATTTAGATAAATAATGGAAATTAACAACAGTCTAGTCAGTTTCATAATGGTGAGTTGTTCAATAGACTTATTTAGTAACCAACAGATAAAAACACATTAAATAGCAGTATCAAATTTTATTAAATAATAATTTTAGAGAAATATTTAATGTTGTATCAAAGAATGAAAAAATTGAACTCTTACATGCTGTTAACATCAAACTGATGATACTGCTTCATTTGGTATTAAAAAAAAACACTAACAAGGGGGATCCTGTCAACTGTGACTCATCAATTTGTATGAAATTTTGCATGATGATGGCAGTCCATGTGTTGATTCATCTGACAAAATTTTGGATGTAACACTCAACCAATTATATACATATATATACTTTTAAAGTTTGATTTGCAACATTTCTTTAATTACCATAATTCCATTTAAAAATTTAACATTCAAATAGCTGCATTTGCAGCACATTGACTGATATACAACTAATATAGGTTTGAGTCCTGAAGAATTATTATAATAATTATTTTTTTTAATAAAAGTAATTTTTGTTTAAATTTATTCATTTTTTATAGTTTGTCTTTTTTCCATAATAACTATATTGTTTGAGAGCTGTATATGTTTGTTTTTGTATTTTAAACTTAAATTTACACACAAAAAATAACTAATTTCTTCAAAAGTATAAAATGATGATTCAGTTATTTTACTTTGTATACTGAACTATATTTGTAAATAATATGAAACTTCTTACTGTAAGTACTAAACAAAAGTAAACTATAAGCCAAATAAATAAGATAATTTATTTGGCTTATAGTTTACTTTTATTTAGTATTTATAAATTTATTACAATTACTTTTCACTTCAAAAATTTTTTCAATAAATAAATACTATGCATATTGAGAAATATTATTTCAACATTTCAATGTAAAAAAAAGGTAATATGAATTACTTGTTGAAAGAATTTTGAAAAGGACTTAAAAGTAATTTTAAATTTTGTAATATATTCATAAATACAGTATATTATACAAAATGAAATTTCTTTAAAATATGAAATAAAGATGCATTTAATTATTAATATATTTTTACATTTGAATACAAGGTCAAAATAGGAAAATGAACTTGTACAATTCTCAAGTAGCATAATTATCATGGGGAAAAGACCAATTTGAAAAATGAATAAATTTAAACAAAAATTACTTTTACTGATATTTAAAAAAAAAGGAAGAAAGAAATTGTCATGGCTCAAATCTGCATTATTCAAATAACAATCAACTACACTGTTAATTCAGCTATTTAAATGTTAAAATTTTAATGGAATTAGGGTAATTAAAGGAAATATTGAAAATTGCAAACTTTAAAAATTTATTATAAAATTGAATGTCTACATCTAAAATTTTTGTTAAATGAATCATCAAATGGACTGCCACATCCTGCAAAATTTTGTCCAAATTGATGAGTCACAATTGACTGGATCTCTCTATTAGTTGCTAAATATTGAGTCAATGGTAGACAGTAAGCAATATCTATTGGCTTAAAATTAAACCATTAGCATTTTGCACATTAAATAATAATAAAAAGACTAGTTTTCTCTTTAATAATGACTTTAAATTTAAATTAAAAAACATTGGAAAATAGTTAAGGAAATTAAAAGAAACTTGGACTCAAAGCAATAAAATGTATAATTTTTTCAATAATATCTAGGAAGCAAAGAATGAGAAATTTTGATAAACTTTTCATTTTTTTTTTTTTGACTGTTACAAAATCTTTCTTGGCAGAAAAGAAACCATAAACTAATTTTAAATATTGAATAAATTTTTTGAGCTTATTAAATTATAATGGAAAAAAATCTATAGATATTTCATCAGAGACTTGGAACTAGTTTCAATTGATTGTTTAAAATAAAATCTAAAATAGAAATAATAAAATAAATAAATAAAATTGGTGAGTAGGAAATTTACATTGATTTTCTATGTTGCCTCAAAAGAATAAACATCTTGTTTAATGCTTTCAAATCTTAGTTTGCTAATTTCATTAAAATGGTTTGAAATAAATACACGTGTATTTGAAAAATAAAAATTGTCTGAAAATTGATATTTTTAAAAAATATTCCAGAATTATCCAAACTGAATTATTTGATTTCACTTAGTTTTTATGAAGTCTGAAATATAAATGTTCTGTATAAATATTTTTACTTAATGACTTGTACTAATTTATATCTGTTTTTTTGCTTTGCTTAAATAATTTTTGTTTTTGCAGAGAAACAATGATATATCTTACTCTGTATAATATATAATCTCTAATTTAATATATCAATTTTTTTCTGCATTCTGGCCCTCAAATTTTATGAAAAAAAATTCCATTATTCAATAATCCTATTGTTAATCTTAATAGTTTAAATAATTATTTATCTGAATTTTTTGCTTGCTTTCTTCATTGATATTAATGTCAGATATACAGTATTTTCTTGTCAAATATACTGTGTATAATTTATATAATCAAAATAATAAATTACTGCTATAATGACAAAGACAAATATATTTAATATATATCTAATTATTTTCTCTTTCAAAAACTGTTGCAACTAGATTAAAGTATAAAATAATTTATTATTTTAGGTGAATACATCTCTAATGCAATTACAAAAATTTTATATATATTAAATTTGTTCTATGGTAATGTAATGAAAAATGTAATCAATTTAATCCCTTAAATAAGGAAATTATTTTATATTACTAAATATTTTTTAGATATTTCAATTTTTTTAACTTCAGAAAATTTGGATTATTTCCATGAATAATTTATCAGAATCAAATCTTTTTAAGAATTTTGGATAAATTTAAGATAAATATTTCAAAAAGTTTCATAATTTTTAAATAATAAAAGGCACTGATATTTGTGTTTCTTTTTATTAAGTTTAATTTGGAAATTATTTAACACTTATTGGTTAGGAAATCAAAATTGATTAGTTATGAACAGGATAGAGAGGCATGTTGATTTAAACTAATTATAGAATGATGCATTTTTGTTTTTAGTATTTCATTTTTAAGTTTATGGGAATATTTTGCATATATCGGTGAAATTGTGAAGAGGTTAACTCTGACCTATCCTATTTATTATTTTGTTATGCTCTTTTATTATTTATCATTATATTCATTATTGTTTAAGAGTTAACTTACTTCCATGTTCGCCGTCTTAGTATTTGATAATTATGTGTTTACAGAACAGACATCCATCTTCCGAAAGAGCTTTCTCAGTTTGTGACGTCATCTCCTCTAAATAATTTTTATCACTGATCCAATATAAGAAAATAAGAATGATCTTTTATCGATGTTTTGTTCGGTTTATGATTAAATTGTAAAGAGGATGACATGAATTGATTTTACTCCTGTAAACTAATTAAATTTAAACTTGTTGCATGAATTTATGTAAATGAAGCAATGCAGGACTGTAAGTCACTCGGTACGAAAAGAGTACATATCCGATGACTCGAAGAGGTGTAGTACAGAGAGAAGAGGTGTACAGAGGTGTTGATTTCAAAGTGAAATTGGTTGAGTGACATTTGAATTCTTGAAAAGATCTATAATGGTTTGAAGTCTGTATCAGTTGTGGAAGTATTAGAATTTAAGTAGTCTTTAAGGTTTATTGCTTGTGAATTATTGGATTTTGAATATTTGAATTTTGATTAAATTAGTTTTGTTGATTATTTGAAGTTGCTTTATTAAAGTTTTGATTTACACTTTTGTAAGTGGTTTTTGAGTCAAATAAATTTTATATTTTTTATTGTTATTTAACTTGTTTTGAGAATTTATTTGATTTATTAGTGTAAATTTCTAACGTAGTTTTTGTCGGTCTAGTTCTAACACTTGTTTGATACTTTTATAGTTGTAAGTTTCTGATTGTTTATTTTGTCGATTAGACGTTAAACTTAGATCGCTGTTTGTTTTGATTTATATTTTAAGTTAGAAAGTAGTAAAAGGCCTGAGCTCAGGCAGAACTCTGGATTTGCAGAATCATGTTAACCGTTAGATTTAATTATAAGTATTATTATTGATATTTAATAGAATTAGCTACTTTGCAGTCAGTCCAGTTATATATTGATCATATGTGTGTGTGTGTGCGCGCGCGCGCGCGCGTGTGCGTTTGTTTGTAATATTTTATATATATACACTGTTGGCCATTAAAATTGCAACACCATGAAGGAGAGCAAATACAAAAAAAATATTTATTGTACGTAAACAGTATGGCATGAAAACAAAATTATTAAATTTGTAAGCAGTTTGGGGGTTTACAGGGGTGCGAAATTAGTAGAAACAGTTGCCACCCCTGGCAGCTAAAACAGTCCTTACCTGGTTAGGCATGGAGTCAAACTAGACTTGGATGACAGAAATGGGCAACTCATTCCATGCTGCTTCA
>WUQG02048540.1:0-10397 GCA_011317285.2 Androctonus mauritanicus
GGGGGGGGGGGGGGGGGGGGGGGGGGGGGGGGGGGGGGGGGGGGGGGGGGGGGGGGGGGGGGGGGGGGGGGGGGGAATGCAGCTATAGTGGCTGCGCAATACACGAAGTAAACGTAAATTAAGCTTAGCCTGTAAAGCCATAAATTAAATTCGGTAAATTGAGACGAAATATTCATTATAAAAATGAATTTTTTTTTTAAATATAATTTTTGCATTCGTACAGAACGATTTGAAACGTAAAATACTCACCGTCGATAGGAAATTTAATCTGATCATACGAGGATGTTTTCCAAGAGAGAGACGGAGATGCAGTCGAGACGTTGCAAAACGTCAAACGGGAAATAATCTGTTTTGATAAAAGCAATTGATAGTGAAATGATAGTTACTTGATCAAAGTATAAAAAAGGTGTATAATTTTATGTTTAGAAGCATAAAAACTCACATTTTCTTAATTTCATTGGTAGATGCATCGTCGTTGTTGTTCTCTACTGTGTCAACATATTGTATACCTAGCTCGACTCATCCGTTTATTCTGTGATTTATCGTATGCAGACCAAACAATTCTGGTGATCATGGGAAATTTCTTCTTCTTTTTTAATTAAATTGATTAAAATTTTTTATCGTGTGCAGTATTTCTCCAGTTATTTTGTCTCTTAATAATAAAACAATATTTGGTAAATTAATTTGGACAATTTTGGATAATTTTCGTTCAAATAAAAATTTCTTGGCTAATCCGATGGAACAAAAAAATAAAAAAAAAAAGAATTCTGATAACTGGATTTCTCTAGAATAAACCAGTATTAGATAATAATTATATAGTAGTAATTTATCATTCGTATTAATAATTTTATTTTAACTATTTTAATCCCGATTTTTTAATTCAGTTTTGTTGAAGTGGCGAATACAGTTACAGTTGAATTTCCCTTAACTGAACTCCCCCTTTAGCGGACACTCCCCATTAACGGATCAAAACCTTTCGTCCCATCAGTGTCCGCTATTAAGAGGTTCAACTGTGGTTATATTTTAAAACTCTTCTGGAACAAAATTTATAAATTGATATTTTATCAGTAAATTCTATTAGAAATATTTCGAATTTTAATGAAAAATTTTGATAATCTATCAATTTTACTTTAAATAACTCTTTAAAAATTCTACAGTACTTATATATATATATATAGATATATTAGATTTTAAAATATTAATATAAAATGAAAAACTATATAAAGACATCTATCAGTTTATAAAACAGTAAAAATTTTTAGAAGGAAAAAAAAAGATTCTTTTATTTATTAATAAATTTAGGAATGATATTTTTCTCATTTTATTTATAGAATATTTTTAAACATATTTATAATTTATTATCATTGTCATCAGAAATTTATTTTTTAAAACGTAATTATCAGCATTATTTCCGTTCAAGTTACTATTTTTTTAAACTGATCTACCCATGATAAGCTCTATGCGAATTATGTATTCATCAATTGTTTGTAGTTATTGCATAAGGAATTTTTTAACTGCGTGAAAATATAAATTATTTTTTCTATTATATTTGCTATACAGCACTGTTTTCCAAACTGTTGGGGGCGCAAGAATTAACAGAAATATCATTTTTGGCACAAATAAGCAAAGAATAAATTCAAATTGATATCGGAGAAAAAATGAATCAGCAAAAGGTTTATAAACACAGTACATATGTCCATGTATTCAGAAACTTTGTTGCCGTAGCTGCGATTTAGTGATTGAAAAAGAATTGTGAGTAGCGATATCTTCCATGACATCCGATTTGAGAGAATTTGTGCCAAAAAACAAGCCCACATATCGCATTAAATATTATGTTGTATTAAAGAGATATTTTATTTTTCGGTTTTTTTGTAAGTTTATTTAACTGTAATAAAAATTATGACACCATAATAAATATATATTTTTTGTGTAAGAACTTTATTTATACAAAATATGGTATATTGTTTTGTGGTATTAAATTGTAAGTAGAAAGTATTTATAAAATTAGATAGTTATGATAATGAGGGGGCGTATCAATTTTTTATGAAAAAAGGGACCGCAGACAAAAAGTTTGGAAACCACTGCTATACAGTATTTATTCGTCTAAAACGGGTCGGCAACCTATAACCCGCGGGTCACTGAATGACCTGCCAAAGAATTTGATTGCACTCATTAGTTTAAAATTGAATCCTGAAGAAAATTTTTAGTACATCAATGGCAGATTACACAAGCGTAGTGGCAGTACAACCACGCCTATAATTTAAATATAGACTGACCGAATACATTTTGGTCTACTGTACAACTACATCGACCAGAACCCAAAATGTGAACTTTCAATCTACTAAAGTTTGACCCACAGTAAAAAAAGGTTGCCAACCACTGATCTAAAATATATTTTCATATTCAATGCATATATTTTAGTAATAAATTTTTACAAAGGTAACAGCAAAGCGTTTAGTTTTCAGTCATTTTCCTAGTCACATCCTTAGATCGTTGGTCACATCATTTAGTAGAAAATGAGTTTACAGGAATCGGATCATGATTTCTAATATTCAATATATAAAAAATAAAGATAGAACTTACGATAGCTTTCACTTACAACACATTTCTGAGAATTAATTAATTCGCAAGAGAGGATCGTCTATACTCACGAAAAATTATATTTCACAATTTTTTTTCATTCTAATCATTCGTACGATTTTTTGGAAAATAATTTTATTTTCTAAAATTATTTTCCACAAAATCCAACTTTGCATTTCCTTTCTATATCCACTGAACAAGATTAGCTTGGATGATCTGTAAGAATAGAACATCATAGAATAATTTTCTATTTAACCGGTACTTTGTTAGTAATAAGAAGATAGATTGCAATATAAGATGGAAATTAGTAGACGAACGAGCTGTGGCATCATTTATATCGAGACCGATGAACAGTTAAAAGTTAAAGTAGCGAATGTTAACTTTTTAAATTTTGAGCTATATTTTGCTCTTTAAATACGGAATGCACTATTGAACAAAGGATTATTGTAAAAGTTACGCAAAATTGGGCAAATTTCCAACTGAAATGTGGGAATAGTTACAAAAAATTTACAATGATGCAACTATTTCTTTATAACAATTCTTTTTTGTGACAGAAAGGTTTGAAGAGAGTTGTAATGAGCCACTCACCATACACCTGAAGCTGTTAGCAAAAATTGCGCAGTTTGTGGTGGTTAACATGCATGCTGATAATAAAATTTGCCAAAATACATATAAACCAAATTTTGAAGGACATTCGAAGCTTTTCATAGTTGTTATTAGCAGTTATAGATTCGTTTGAATTGATATATAGAAATTAGGGGAAAGTACTTTCAAAACAGTACGAAAATCTTTTTTTAACTATAAAATTATTATTAATTTTAATTACGCCAAAAATTTAATTGTCTAATTCTGTATATTACTGTCCAATTCATTCAAAACAAATGTGTGTAGAATCAAAAATAGATTTCTGATGTGGGGGAAAAAAAAACAGATTTCCTTTGTCGACAATTTTAAAAATGATGTTTTCCTTTAAATTCATTCTATTTATAGAATGTTTTTAAACATATTTATAATTTTTTTCTTTGTCATCAGAAATTTAATTTACTTTTTAAAACGTAATTATCGACATTATTTTTGCACAAGTTACTACTATTTTACTTTTTTTTTTACACTTTTAACTGTAACATCAGTTTCAGCTCAAAGCACATCTGATATTTACAACCGAATAATTTTTCAGTTAACATCAAATTTATTATTTTGATCCTATCAATAAAATATGAAAAACTTTTCTTCTTTCTTCGAACTTATCCATTAATTATTAGAAAATATAATTTTCGTTATAAAATTAGACATGAATTCATATTTGTTTTTTTAGTCTCACAGTCAGATTTATTTCTCATTTCTTGAAATTCTTCATTGTGTGACTAGTAAATTTGATTCATCTTACTGAACTCCTATATAGTTTTTTGTTATCCATATTTATTCGATTTTGTGGGAATTCTTACATTCATTTTATAGTAATTGAAGGCAATATTATTGCTTGTTGCTCAAAGAACTTTTTAGAATTATTTGAAATTAATTAGTCGAAAATTCATTATATAGAATTGTATGATTTTTACGATTAAATGCCCACTTTACTCCAAATCAAATTTTACAACTTTTCTTTTTAGCTTATCCTATCAAGAATTATACAACTTAAGAACTAATCTTAGATTATATAACTTAGATTATCACAGATTATGTTTAAAACTTTTTAATTAGAATTATGATCTAAATTTTATATTAATAATATAGAATACTTAAATTGTAACATAATATTCGTATAACAAATAATTCAAATTATTTAAAATGTAGCGCAGCTTGTAATTTAAGTTTTATTTGCAGGAAAATTTTTTGTTTGTTTTATGATATAATCTTAAGTTTCTGCACTGTTTATTTGGAAATGAACTGTTTTGTATATAAATATGTATCCCATGCTTTAGATTAGTCTTCAGTTATTATTGAAGATAAGAGAGAAGTTAAGTATCACGATCCTGCTTCTTTAATCCATAATCTTGAACTGATAATGTTTCCAAATCTGTATCTTGTAAACAGGATATGACTATATCGACCGTTAAGCAATTTTGTAATTTTCTAATGAACCTGTTCATTCTTGCTGTTGTCTAGTCGGTCTATAATTTTTTTCTACAATTTCCGTTTAATTATATTGGAATCAGAGACAAAATTACTGATAAATTAACAATGAATGTAGAATTGTTTAGCGAACCATTTAATGATTATAATAATATCTAAACATTTATCATTTTCATGAACCAGTTTTAATAATGTACTGATGTGAATTCATTTTTAAATGTAAATGTAATGTTAATGTGTAATATAAATTAAGACTCGAAACATTCTCTCAATAACAACTTTTTGATGATATCATATGTTATATGTAATCAACCTCATTAATCAGGGCGCTTTATGTTCCTGAACTATAAATAGTTCAGGAACATAAAGCGCTCAATCAGCATCATAAGCGTAATCATAAACGCATAAGCGCATCAGCATCTTTTGAATAACAACTTTTTTTGAGTAGAGAATGTCAGAACTTGCAAAGTTTGAACATATGCGCTTATGATTATGCTAATGATGCTGATCCATGATTGAGCATAAGCATAAGCATCAGCATCATAAGCGCTTATGATGCTGATATGCTTATGCTCAATCAGCATAAACATAAACATAAGCTTTATGCCTTGAATATAAAGCATATGTTCAAGACATAAAGTCTTATTTATGATATATATCAATATATATTCATCATAAATATACTTTGGAAAAGACTTTTCGAATAGTACAGATAATTTGAGCATTAAAAATTTTACATGTTTAATGATCTAAGATCTCATATGTGTGTTAAATATTTCCATCACAAACTCCGATTTCCGGATATGGCTATTCTGTAGGCCGGATGGCCTATGCAGATATATAATGCCTTCCATTCTGGAAGATTTGGTTCATTTCTCTTCTCATACCTACAGATTTTTGCAGAAGAGATCCAGGCGATATTTTTGCTTGAGGTTCGACACTTCCTAGGCTCATAGATAGCTTAGGATCAAAGATACTCGAATACATCTTTGATATTATTCATTAGAAATACAAAGGTTCGTTGTATAAAAATAAATAATGTTGTAGTACTTATGAAAGTTTTTAGAACGATTTGCTATTAAGAAAATAGAAACAAGACTGCGATATTAATAAATTTATGAATAATATATCTTGGATTCACGGAATAATGATTAGGCCTATATTTCCATATATCATTACTTTTTATTCAAAAATTAAATAATGACATCATTTCGATTTAATTTTATAAGAAATAATATTGACAGCTTCTTGTAAATATAATTTAGCTGTGACAGTAATACTACGTTCATACTAGCGAAGTTAACCGCGGTAAAAGTAGCCATGGTCAAGTTAACCAAATACAGTAATCGGAATAATTCCAGTGTTTATACGAAGTTAAGTCAGGGTTAAGTTATCGAGATTAACCATTTGCTCGGTTTTGTAAAGACAAGTGGGGCAATAGTCAGGAAAACTTTTTTTGAGTAAGGAATGTCGGAATTTGGATCTACAAAGCTTAATTCATTATTGTATTAACTTAAATGATAAAGTGATAGCTCGTAATATATAAAATATATAATATACACCTAAATTTCCTTTGTTCGACTTAAGGTCATTTAAATGTGATTTCCAGACGTTCACCAGAGAATAAACTTCAGCGTCTGTCCAATTTACACCCTCTTTTATTAGATTTATTATCTATGGTTTCTATTTTATTTATGAATTGAAAAACCTTAATCAAATCGTAAACGGTAATCTTTGAAAATGGCGGTAGTCAACGATAATCTTTGAAAATGGCGGACGTTACTATTCAGTTGAAAAGAGTTAAAAAGTTCGTTCTGCCAATGGGGTTAACTCCATTGGTAGAACGAAGTTAATTCTTTTCAACTGGGTAGCAGCTGCTACCTAGTTTGCAACTGGGCTGCAACTAGGCAAGTTGCAGTTCAGTTGCAGTTCCAGTTGCCCAGTTCTAGTTGCAGCCCAGTTGCAGTCCCAGCTGCAGCCTAGTTGCAGTTCCAGTTGCAGCCCAGTTACAGTTTGCAACTGGGCTGCAACTGGGTAGCAGTTTAAGTTAGCAGCGTTCTTCGCTAGTTGGTCGGGATTTGTTAATTCTGTTCCGTTCAAAAGTAAAACTTGATCGGAATTAAAGACTTGATCGAGATTAACTTTGCTAGTGTGAACGTAGTATAAGGTTCGTGAAATTAAATTTACTCCAGTGAAGCTTTTCTATTTACAGTAATGGCCTCATACTACAGATATATAGTAATGATTATCCAATTCTAATAGCTTTTCATTTTATCAGATTTAGTGATTTTGTGTCATTTTCATATTTGTTTTTCATTATCTGTTCAAATAATAAAAGAATTATTGTGCATTATGCATAAAAATCAGTCTGATTAAATTTAACAACTTTTGTCAATTCCTTTACATTTGCATTCATTATGCAAATAATGAAGACCTAATGTTAAGGTAATCCTTTGGAAAAGTTTTATGAATCGATATTTTAAAAATTATATGATATTTAAAACTAGCATATACATAATTGGGATCCATTTTTCGAAAATTATTTATGTTAACTTCCAGAAAGTCATATAAAATTTAAATTTTGTTGGCTATGATATTCTAGAGATTAGCATGATGAAGATGAGTTGTAAGATAATCTTAAAGAATGATATTGGATTTGTAAGAGGAGTAATGATAAAAGAAAAATATCTATAAGATTATCATCATCGTAGATTTAAATTTTATTGCATGAATTAGATGAAAAAAATATAAACATATCAGTTAAACGATACTATCAGATCATTCTTAAATTATGTCACTTGGTTACTAAAAGATAAATAAATAAAAACAATTCACTTGGCCTGAATAATTTATTTTTTTACAGATTCAGATGATATGGCTGGTATTTGGTTAATAAGGTTTTCGAATAAGTTTTTCCTAAACAGTTCTTTATAATAAAAATTTATGTATTGCTTTTCTTGGGTGAAATAGAGGAAGGTGGAGCAAGATGTTTCAGTTTTTAGAATTTTGATTAAAAAATCGTAAATATTGATGCAAAAATTCTTTAAATTTTATAAAAAAAATATCATTACAGTTGAACACTATGGTACTGAAACTATTATTCAACAATAAGATTAAGGATCTTAAAAAAATTTTTTTTTAAATCATATCAATTGAACCGTCTTATCCCAGTAGTAAGGCAAGATGGTTTAGTTGATAAATTCTGATTTGAAAAATAATTTGGATATAAAATTAATCACTATAATTTATTATGAAATTATTATTCTAAGAACAATATATTTTATTTTAAATATATTTCAAATATTATTAGGCTCTTAATTTAAAATTTATTGGAATTATAAACCTACACCATTTAAAAAGAACAAGCAAAAAAACCTGAGAATTCTTTATGCTTATTTTTATTATTTATGCTTAGACTATAGATTCTATCTAATGTAGATTGGAAAATTAGGACAGTTGGCAAGATAGGTAATGAAACATCTCGTTTAACTAAGAAACATATCTTTTAAAATAGAATAGAGAGAAATACAGAATGCTGAATTTGATAAAAAAGTACCTTATTATATAATGCTTTCTTGATAAGTTCATCATAGATTTTATTATACTTATATTCTAGCAGTTATGTTTTGTATTATAAATGCAATAAGATATATCAGTAAATCTAAAAACATTAAATATTTTCTGGAAGAAAATGAATGGAAGTATCCATAAACAGTTTGTTTCAAATTATATAACGTGTCTTCTCTATATTGAGACTACTGACTTTAAGCATATACAAAAAATTCTTAAAAACCATCTTACCCTACTTTACTATACTTGAATTTTGATATCAAAATTTTAAAGATTTTTCCTGCGTGGTTTAATGTCTGCTTTCTACTTGGTGGGTTAATAATAGGCGGGACAATCCATTGTTCACTATTGGCAACCCATAACTCTATTGCAGTTAGCCTTCACGTGGAACATGTGGTACAACGAAGTGGGCCAGACCCTTCCAGGAAAATTTAGAAAATCGTGGGATCCGAGAATCTTCTAGAGTGGAAACAACACATTTCATTGTGACCATCCTCCGACATTTTTAAAGGTTTGATTAGATTAATTTCAGCTAAGCCGTCATATCATACATGAAATATTCTATATATGACAGCGGTCACTTTTAGAATACATCATAGGCTAGCCAATTCCATGACCGGGAAGTTTGAGAGGAGAATTAGTTTCGTCCCAGTCACGTAATAACGACACACGTCAATGTCATTCTCGAGAAGAAATAAACAACTTTCTCTGCCACCAATGAGAAATAAATGCACCCTTAGTAATCTCTGTTTGGAAAATGGTATAAAATAATGAAAAAATTGACTATTACAGTTAATACGATAATTAGACGAATGTGAACAAATTCAATTAATTCTATTCTCAATTGTTTATTCATCTCAATTCATCGAAAAATTGTCAATAATATTGCATTGATTTTCTATCTATTCATTATGTGAGCCACGTTTAGAAACAGAATTCAAATAAATTAAATTCTTTTTCATTTACGTTTCCTTTATTAAATTTTTATTGAATAACTAAGTTTATTCCTCCTTATAAACCCTTTTCTAAATCAATCCATTTTATTTTATTTGAAACTGCTTTAATATTAATAGAAAATTTTAAAGCGCCAAAATATCAGAATGCCTTACTTGTCAATTATTATTAAATACATTTTTTTTAATGCATATAGTTTATTTTCCTATGGTATGCAGATTGCGAAAAATAAGTGTAGTGTAAAACAATATGATGCGAAATATTATCTTTACGAGAATGGCAGTTTCACTCGATGACTTGGATGTTTTTAATTAATAGTTTTTTTTGTTAAAAATATCCAAAAATACAAAAATATTTTTTATAGGTAAACAATAGTTTGATACTAGATGTTGTGCAGTTTATTAATTATTAAGCATGGTGAAGTTCATTGCATTTTTGGATTGCTAACTAATAATTAACAGTCACTATAAATAGTCTTGTGCTCACATGTTACTTTAAATCAAAATTAGGAAATGGAACGAGGATATGCAGGCCTTTATATTTCCTATAATAGTAGAATTGATAATTAATGACGTAAATGCTAATTATGAAGAAATTTCTAAGAATCTAGATTTTAGGAGATTCAGGAGAAATCCTATTAAAATTGCTTCAAAGATGATATAAAATCAAGCACCAAGTTTTAAATTATGAAACTTTTGATTCTTAAAATCTAAGGGCAAGTAAACTTTAGAAAAACTACTAACTTATATATTAAATTATATAATATATTGATTTGCGAGGTGAAATGAACATATACTGATGAAAATGAATAAATATGTTTATGGAAAATATAAAATATGATATTATTATATAGTTAAAAATATTTTTTGTAAAAAGCCTCTTTCTAGCCTAAAGATACTTATAATATCGCGGGAGTGTTGTATTATTATTCAAAGAATTGGCTGAACTACTACAGTAGAACCCCGTTTATACGTCTCTCACTTCTTCGTTTTTCGTATTTGTACGTTGTGTTTTGTAGTCTTTCGATTTTGCCTGTAAAATCATTCCATTTGCACGTTTTCCATTTATAGGAGTTTTCGCATTTGTAGGCTATTATTTTTATTCCCCAGAGTCGTTTCGTCGCACTTATATATAAAATCCAAGAAATCTTTGCGAAACTTTTTCGACAAAGGAACAATTTGTTATACTGTACACTATATTATCTTACGAAATAGAAAGTA
>WUQG02048551.1:0-10397 GCA_011317285.2 Androctonus mauritanicus
AAAACAATAAACTGTTTAATATATCAGCAAGATGGCCACAGTGGAAGTGTGCTGTGCTCTCTCTCTCTGAAGAATCCTGTGTCCATAATTCTGAATCACGCAACATAAGTTCGGGGAATGGTGGAAATCAGAATGTACGTAAGTCCGAAGCACCATAAATCAAAGCGCCATAAGTTGGGGTATTCCTGTATTTATTACTATGTCTTATACACAATTAATCTAAACTACAAAAATTATCATTCATCAAATTACTTTCTAATCTATGATATTATATTATATTTCAATATTTAATAAAGCAAAATAAATTTCATATCACACTTCACATACTTAATTACAGTAGTAATATTTCTGCAGCAAAACAGTAATGATTGATAATTGCTGGTATTCTGTAAAAATAATATACAATTTCTTATTTTTGAAAAATTCAATAATTTAATGATATATTTTATATAGTACTAAAAATTTATTGGATTATTGAAAGAATTTTTTAGGGTTCAAATAATAGCTTATTAATCCTTATCACTCTGAGATCATGTATGACTTGACAGGTTGCTTTCCTTCCTACACTCTGTCATGTACACATTTCCAGGATCTAATTTTCCCTATTTTTACTTATATTGAGAAATAATTTTTAAAATGCCAATTTTTATCATGTTATTCATTATTTTATCATAATCAAAATTTTGCTAAAATGTGGATTTTTAAATCAATTTTCAAATAATTTTTCATTCCAATTTAATTGGAATCATCTAATAGATGTGTCATCTTTGGACCACAAAAAATTCAAGAACCTTTCATCCAAATTTATTTGAGTTGTTGAATCATGTTTCGCATTTCTTTAGTTTATATTTATTTTATTTTTCAGATACCTTGATTTAATAAATTATAATTTAGGAAAGTTTAAGCTCCTTGTAAATAATATAATTTTAGTGTTTTTCACACATAATATTCAATAAATTAATTTTATTTAAAAATTTATAAATTTTAATTTATCAGAGAAACAAAGCAACTAATTCCATGCTTGATGATCAAATCAGAAGTTAGCATTCTAGATTTTGCCAGAAAAGACTCAGCTGGTTATGATGTCACCTGATCCTTTGTTTACATAAGTTAAATTTTAATATATAACAAAAAAGTTTATGTAATAAACTAATTTTTATGTTATCTGTAGTTGTAACAAGTAATTTGTAGAATACTTACTGTATAATTATTGACAAAAAGCATCCAACAAGGTCAACTACATGATCTTAGGCTATGGGCTAGTTACATTATATTAACTAAGGATAGATTCATAATAACCTATTCTTTTTGTTTGAAAATTTTAATATTACTATATTTTTAATTATTGTTGGCAAATTTAATGACTTAGAACAACTAAATACAGAGAAATAATTCACCATTTGCCATTTTTAAAAGACACTGAGGCAAATCTTGGGTAAAAAACTGTAAAATGCAATAATTTATCAAAAATCAGTGCTAAATCTGATGTACAGTGGCACAGTGATTGCTACATATACATATTACAGCAATATTTATTAACAAAAATAAATTTTCAAAAAAGTTGACTTTCTTATACATGCTAATACTTCCTATAAAATAAAAAGTATTTATTATACATTATTTTAAGAAAATAAGAAAAATGGCTAATAAACAATTATTTTAATTATTTGTGTAGTAGAATACCATATTTCATCTGCCAGGAGGTAGAGTATGATTGTTTATACATGATATCAGATTAGGCTTATCAAATTACAATATAAATTGTCTTAATTAGTTGGAAAAATTTTTTAGAATTATCAGGTATTTGGTGTTATTAGATGCAGAATATCATCAAGAATATATGTAAATATTTTTTTATTTGATGCCGAAATCATTAATAATTTGAAAAAAATGTACATAATGTTTATACATAATGCTAATTAGACCTAATTATTTTATTTTTTTTCTTTTGATTCTTAGTCCAAAATTAAAAAACGATATCAGAGTATAGTATATTGATGACAAAATCCAATTTTTTCATGCCAAAAAATTAAAATGCAAAAAAGTTAGGACGAAAAATTAAAAGTATACAATTATTAGAAAAGGGGCATGGAAGCTAACAGAGAATAAACAAGTCAAAATAGAGGAGCACAAAAGATTAAGTTATTTCGAATCACATTTTAGTAAATTATCCTTCTATACTGTCAAATGATTTGGCTTTTTAATCATTTGTTTAACCTGTAATATGTCATTGACAATATATATTGCTCAAGATCATTTACTGCCAGTGGCCATTAATATATGACATGACACATGGAGCAGGTACAAACAACAGACATTTTAAAATTGCAAATTTGGCCTGTCTTAATCAATTTTTATTGCAGTTTGTTTTTTTAGGGTTAAAAAAAAAAAAAAGCATAATGAGTTTCTGATTATGGCTCCTAAATATTTTCTGGCTGAAATTTCTTATTTTAAAAGGTTTTTATGAAAATTTATTTGAATGTCTTTTGGAAAATTAGATTTTTCTCCCCTTTTTCTCTATATTGTAAATTACTATGTTTATATAATTCCAATTACATTTTGAAATAAAATTAATTTCTGAAATTTTTTTAATTTAATTTTTTATAGTTATGAATTATAAAATCTTAAAATTTAAAAAATATTATGGATAATATCAAAATATTACTTAATTCTATTATAAATATGTAATATTTTTTATCAGTTGATTTTTTTTCATTTTCATTGTATGTTTGTCAAAAAACAAGAAAATATCAATGTAAACAAAGATCTGCCATTAAAAAGGATATAGCATCTTTATTGTTTTATTATTTTCCAGTGCATTTCCTTAGTAGGAAATGCACTGGAAAGGACTCTGGGAAATTGGAGACTCTCTTGCACTTTGGGAAATGTAGTATTGGAAGTAATATAAGAGTTAACCATCAGGGAATCCAATTAGAACAAAGTAAAGAATTATAACTGTTTATGTATGAGGAGAGACATTTTCTATATATGTTTGTTTTTTTATACAAATTTGAAAATTTATTACTTATTAAAATAGAAATTACTAAAATGAAGAAAAAACCTGTCAGTAAATATAAATTAATAATAATAATAATGATGATGACAATATTTCAATAAATTTATGTAAATATTGAACTAATTATATGATATATGTTAATTAATATTTATTAACCAAAATTTGCATATTAATTGGTTTTATCAATTTTTTTAAAAATATGGTTCAATTTTCTTCAGAGAACTAGCTATTATCCAAAAATAGCAATTATTTTGTTGGATGGCTAGATTTTTATATTAAAAAAATTCATGTTTTCAACAATCTCGTACACAAAATGAAAACTTATAAAAAAATAAAATTCAGAAAAAAATAATAATATATAATTACACTATTAGAAAGAGAATAAAAAACAAATTATAAAAAATTTTAAAAGATTTCAATGAAAATTACATGAAATATGATGATTTTAATTTTTCTACATATTATTTAGGCTTAGTTGCTTAATCAGTTGGCTTATTAATATCATTTTTTTTAATTTCTGGCACTAAACAGGTTAATCATTTTTAAAATTTAATTTGGAAAGAATTTTCAATAATTATGACACTTTTTTATCAAATAGTGGTGTTTCAGAGAGTTTAATTTTTATATGAATTATGGATTTTTAATACTGTTTTTATGTAATAACTTTTTACATTTACAGTTTTTAATGGAATTAATATTGTTACTTGTAACTCATATTTTCATTCAACTGCTTTAAAATGGAAATATTTATTAAAAGAGTCAAAAAGGAAGGACAGAAGTAAAACAGTACAAACAACAGTGGGGGGGGTCCATTGAGTAGATTTGTGTACAATACCAGCAGAAGATCGTGTTTTTTATGTAATGCATTTTATTGTATTTTATTTGTTGTGTTTTTGGTTTCTTCACATTTACTCATTTTATTTATTTGTATTTTTATTGACTATTTTGAGTAACTATAGTAACCTAACATTTTTCTAAGACAACTTATTTGATGTTCTTTTATCATTTTATATTTAAAAGATTTGTTAGCCTGACGATAGTGGAGACTCCACTGAAAGCATTTGCTTGGAATAAAGATTCTTAGAATAATAGCTGCTAAAGAGTGCTAATTTAATATTTTATTGATTGTTACTTGTTATTTTGTTTGATTTTATCAATTATTCTTTTGAAGTTTTTGATTATTATTGGATATTATATGCTAGACTTATCTGCTTTCTCCAAGTGTCTATTATATACTACTATATTTTTATTTTTTTATGAACATTGTATTTGGGGCAATTTCACGCAGATGATCCATATATTACAAAACAAAGCACAAAATGTTCAATACAACCATAATTAAATTGATCAGTGATAAGTGAACTTTCAAGTGCAATGAATTAATAAATAATATTTATCAAAAAACTCAGATATTCAAGATTTCCCAAACATTTCTTAATATCAACTTGACAGTTTAAAGTTTTCAAAAGCACTCAAGTTTCAGCAGCTTCAATTTTGATTTTAGATAATGGTACACAATTGTCTATACAAAATATTGAAAAATAAATTTTTATATTATATAAAAGTAAAATAAGAAATAACATTTATACATTATTTGAGCATTTAGCAAACAATGGAAATTTATAATGCACATCATCTACGAAACTGGTTATTGTTGTTCAGAAAAATATGGTATTTTTACATTCATTCATTCAGCCAGTAATAAACTTTTTATAAATATCAAATAAAATTTAAAATTTTATTTTATAATTTGTAATTCAAATATAGCAAAAAAAAAAAAAATACATTATAAATCTAATGGGTGTTTAATATGTTAGAATCAAATTGATGGATTTCTAAAAGTTCTTTTATAACTTATAAAATATTTTATAATTCACTTTTATTTCAGATGTTGGAATATAAAGCTTTCTTATTTATTGTATTATTGATTTTTTTTTTAATTTTGCTTTCAAATTAGCATTTTATAGCAATTTTATGCAAAGTTTACAAATAAAATTTGAATTTCTCTCCCCAAATGTTGGCTATCAAAAATAGGAAAAATATTACATGAATAAGTCAGTAAATTGATAGTGTCTTGCATTTAATGAAATATGATAGTTACTTAATAATTTATATAACACTTCCACAAATATAAGTTGAAAAGCATCTATAAAAGTAAAAATATCATTTTGAGAGCAGTTTATAGTTTAAATTCATAACAGATGATAATTTCAAATTTTTGACAATTTTAGTGTTTTACAATAATGCAGACTATGAAATATACAACAATGTGGTTTATGAAACATTTTGAGATAAAACATAACTTGTGATTAATCACACTTTAAGAAAAATATATCAGGACCATTTGTCATTATTGGTATATACCAGTGGTCTTCAAACTTTGTCAATTTAACAAGCCCTTATGAGTATAAAATTATTTTGTAGAACCCAGGATCATAAACAATAGAATATTCACAATCTAGTAGCACATATAAAGAAAAACGTTTTAATATTCTTTTATTATATTATAATAAAAGTTAAAAAAGTATTACAAAATAAAATTATTTTCATCAAAATAACTTTATTTTGCAATACTTTTTATTTTCATCAAAATAATTTTATTTTCATAATTTTGATGAATATTTTGTGTGTGTTTATGGAACCCTTTAGGACATTTTGTGAACCCCAGGGTTCCGTGGAACACAGTTTGAAGACCACTGGTATATACATTCAAATAAATCTCTAAATAAAATTTAATTACACTGATCATTATGCAACTACTGTAATTGTATAATAGCATAATTCTGCATAGTTTTGATTACTGAATATTCAGATATTATCTTACCATTTGTTTTTGGCAGATAAAATAAACACTATAAATATCATATTTTATATTACTATATAAATAGAAAATATATTTGATATTTTAATATTCCTTAATAGAAATATAATTCTATAATTTAAATATAATTATTCAAAAATAATAGTTCAATAATTTATATTTACATACATGAGTTATACTTGGAGAACCTCGACACAGTGTAGATAATAAACTAATTGTTGTTGAAATGCTAGGTGAGGTACTAATTTCTGGAGTAGCTGTTGTTCCAGGAACTGGAGTACTTGTTACTGATATATTAAGATTAGATGAAGCTACACTAGATAAACGTGATAATAATTGATTTGTTAAGCCATGTTCAGCAAGAGGTGCAGGATCAATACCACGTCTAGTAAAACGATCAGCTAATGATGCAAAACAACGTAGAGCACCATCTGCAACCTAATAAATTGAAAATGAAATGAATTGTAAATTTTAAGAAAATAATAAACTATTAATAATAATTTTTATTATTAATAATCTAAATTTATTATTTATAATAAAAAAATGAATTTATCTAAATACAATCATCATTTTAATAATAAAAAAAAGATGATTAGGTAACAAATGTACAATAAATTTATTTGAAATTTTTATATGATATATCAAAACTATAATTAAAGAAAACTCTAAATAAAACAGAATTTGAAATTAGTTATTTTTGTTTACATTCAAAATTATTCCTCATCCTATTTGGCTAAGATTTCTCTTGCTGTTATTATTACACTGTTTCTTCTCTTATTTTATTTTCTCTCTATCAAATACTACTAAATTAAAAGACTGCAATTCTTATTAGATATTATTTTTAATAAGAGAGCAATAATGGCTTTTTGTACATACATTAATATAAAGAGTCACATAAACACCTTAATTATTCTTTTTGTATTGTTTATTATAAACAGATGTCATAAAAGTATATCATTTGTCTATATAATAATCTCCATTTCAATATAAATCCTCTAGCACTTAACTAGTGCCTGGATTCCTCTAAAAAATTATTTTAGTTACACGCACTATTACTGATGCACCATCTATTGAACTGTTTTATTCAACCAGAAGGACTTTCCACTTATTGCTTCTTTAAATAATTCAAAAACGTTATAATCATTTGGAATAAGGTCTAGTAAGTATGATGGATGAGAAAAACACTTGCATATAGTTCTTCAATGGTTTCAAGTATTGCACGCACACATGCACACACAACAGTGTAAATGCACTATGCTGTAATGATACCTATACTCAGGAGTTTACATTATTTTGACTTGATTGAGGATCATAGATGAGTTCAGGTAGATATTCATATGTGGCATTAGTGATGATGTTCCCCTGAACATTTGCTGTTCCAAGACTGGATCAATGTGTCTGGCATAAGTGACATAAACCTCATATAAAACTTTTATCATTATGGAATTTCTTGTTTCATTCAATCTTGTGATAGATATATATCACCATAGTGAACTTTTATTCCCAATGAATTTCAATAGATTTCACACTTTCATTAATCAAAAAGCTGATGATTCTGCTTCTCCTCTTTGAATATTTTCAATTGGTATAATTTTTACATTGCTATTATGACATTATGTGACTCATGATTGGTGTTGCTACCTGCAGGTTTTCCTTAAATAATTACTGATGATGTATTCAAAATATAACATGCATGTCTGTTCTCAAATTTTAATCCCACTTTTAAGATTTTCATTTGATTCCATCCTTTTTTTTAGTAATAATTTATAACAACATAATGATATTTAAAAACTTTATTTACAAAATTTATTAATTGAGAAAATTGAATACAAAATATCTAAATCAGTGAAGGATCACTGTTTTAATACAACAATAAAGCAAAAAAATTGAATACTACATGTGAAGCAAGTAACTCTTCAAGATTTTTTTATAATAAAAACTATTAGCAATTAATGTTGTTATAAAATGATTATGAAACTATTGATGACAGTTTTTGTAAAAAACTTGGCCAGTAGAATCTGTAAAAAGCAATCTATGTTTTAATGAAATTTTTTATAATTTAATGAAAAATTGCAATAGTTAATTTAAGTTTAATAGGAAGACCAAGATGATGTTAATTCTTCCACATTTTCTCAAAATAAAAAGATTTAATAGTAACTTTTCTGGATTTTAAATGCTGGCTTCTCTCAGAAACAATACAACAATGGATATACAATTATGTTAAATTAATTTAACACTTCTATTAAATCTGACTCAGTTTTTTCTAATAAAAATAAAAGTTGGTTAATACTATTAACATTCTAAGAAATTCGAAACAGTTAATATTTTTTATCTTTCTTTATAAATAATAGATACAAGCTCTATTTTAGGTAGAATATTTATTTATTTTTAATGAAACTGGAGTGCTTTCAGCTTGATTAAGCCCTCGTCAGCAGTTTAATATCAAATTCAAACTATTAGAACTAAAATTATTTCTTTTATACCTTTGTAAACTAAAAACTGCTGAAGAGAGCTTAATCAAGCTGAAAGCACTCCAGTTTCATTAAAAATAAATAAATATTCTATCTAAAAATTGAGCTTGAATCTATTATTTATTTGATCATAAAACAAAACAATCATTTAACTATGATGATAATATGTAAACTTTAGATGTCTATTGGCATGAATCATGATGAACTGATTTGTCAACATTATTTAAATAACAAAATATAATTATATTTCTAATTTAGCATTCAAACCAATAGGAATAATATTATTTCAATGCAACATAAAAATTTTTTAAAGCTAGTGAAATTTGCAGACAATGATAGAAGTTAACCTGTATGAACCACACACCATTGCCATGATTGGGAGAACTCCTCAAGTGTAGTCATATTTATTTCCTCATGTTGTCTTTGCCTAACAGCAATCAGTATGACCTCTAATATGGAGGCCTGGATGCTTGCCCCAAGTGGTTTAACAACTTTAGCATTCCTCCAGTCAATGCCATATTGATATGCATATTCTGCAAGTGCAATTGACTCCTTACCCATGGCTATGTTTGCTTGATGTTCTTTTAATATTGTTTGTAGAGATCCGTAAGTGCTGCCAAAATATTCTTGCTGTTTATTTAAATGTTTTATTATTAAAAGTATTGAGTAAATACCAGGGTTTGTAAGCTTGGATATAGATTTTTGTTATTCTTGAGCGTGTCATAAATTGTGGGCTGTCTCCTATGAGTAGTTTTTATATTTATTTTCTTTCAAACTTTTTTAATAGTGCTCTCTGCCTTAAAATCATATGTTAAGGCTATGTAACTATTATCTAAAAGAAGCTATGGATGCAGTTCTTCAGTATTATTATATCAACTTAACTATGTGAAACTTTTTTTATATAAAAGTCCTTATATATCCTATTATCTCTTAGAGACAAGGCAGATGAATAATGATAACAGCTCAATTAATAAACATTATATAATCAACAAAATAAATATAAAGTAGACATTTGACTAGAATACAATTACATAAAACATGTAACTAATTAACATTCAAAGTAGAACAAAATTTAATAAAACACAATAATATGCTGCTACTTTTATTAGTAGTAGCATATTACTGTGGATCTTATACTTGAGAGAAAAATTATATGAAGGAGAATATTTCACAAATAAATATAAATTATCTACATAATTACTGTAAAATGCAATATTCTAACAAATATCATATTGTGTGTGATGTAATTTGAAGATCAAATATGCACTTATTTCTATATTTAATGCTGCAATAAAAAGATAATATAAGGATAAGAGGTAATTGTATACAAAATGGAAAGTATATTATTACAAAATTTGGATTTTTTAATTTAATTTGATTGGCAAGCATATAATAAATAAATGAATATGGGACATTTGTAAATTTTTCCAATATCAACTCTAAGATACATTGATATTTAATATAATATTTCATTTATTTTGTACTTGTATATTTCATATATTTTTATAACTGATTATGACAATAATTACTTGATATGTCCTTAAAGAATGGTTGATTTTGATTGTTATATCTGAGAAGTTGCTCATACAAGCAACTAGTCTATGTTCACATAATTCAAACTTATTATTATTAAAAAACATTTTCAACCTTAACTGAAGGTCGCTTTAGTTCTTTAAGTAAACTATGACTGATCTTCAGTTAAGGCTGAAAGTGTTTTTTTAATAATAAAAAATTTTGTTCTCTTGGATGTAGACTAATTGTTAGTATTATTCTGGTTTATACCATACAATGTGTAGAATTGTACATTGTGGGATATTTTTATATATAAACATATAAAGACTAAACTCAGAATTATTATTTGATCATTATAACCACAAACTCATCATGACTGGGCTTCACTGTGTTATAAAAATTAAAAAGAATTGTTCTAAGATTCATAAAATTCAATCAACTATCTTAATGTGATTGATGCCAAGTATTGAACTTACGTGATTATCTTCATGTTTTAATAAAAGTGATAATGCTTCAACACATGAAGGTAAAGAAGAATCTTGAGGTTCCATTTTACCACATAATCTTGAAACAACAG
>WUQG02048562.1:0-10397 GCA_011317285.2 Androctonus mauritanicus
TAGAATCCCATCATGGGTTAGCTATACATGCAATGCCAGCTGTTGACTGAAGATAGAAACGAGCGAAGTTCGATTCCTTTAAAAATAAGTGATATGTTGAGATTTGATCGGTCGTTCAGATAATTATTATTGTTATTTTTATATAGTCAGATACTTTCTCGAGATGACACGGAACCATCTTGAAAAATAAGGAATAAAATCAGCGATTCAATAATAATCTTCGTTTTACGCTGATTTATAACCTTTATTAAATACTAATGGGAGAGTATCTATTACGTACTGCTCACATCAGTGTTGGAATCAGCCGGATAGCAGAAGTGGAGATCGATAGCAGGATTTAGACTTCTGAAAAAATATATTAATGTGGAACACAAAATAGATTATAAATCTTCCAAATGAAAGAGGGGTGTTTTACCACATACCCATCTGCTTGACTAGGTTCAGTATTAAGTTATAGGTGGAAAATTATTGCTCTTCCACAATTCAGTTCAGCTAACTTGAAAAGGGTAAAAAGTGTAGTATACTGTTAATACAAAAAATTCGAAACTTTTTGAATATGAAGTAGAAACTTGTACATTATCACAAAACAGACTGTAGTCAGTTTTATGCAGTTTTAAAAATGCTAACACAACTCTTCAAGAAATTCTATTATTAAATACGTGTAAGCATATATTACTTTATGAAAAACAGGAATTATATTAATAATAATGGAATAATAAAAAATATTCATTTTAATTTGGATAAATGAAGTTTCAACTTTAGCAAAATTATATTTTGTATAATATTTATCAATATATAAAATAAAGGAAATCAAATTCTTATTCAAAATAGAAATATTAATTACGTAAAATAAATTCTATAAAAATTATTATTAAGCAATAAATATGACTTAATAGGTGGCAGATTTTTCTAAGTTTAATTATTAATCTTACATAATTTCTTATATAACTCGTTTTTTATTTAATTTTAAAAAATTTTGACAAGCTATATTTTGTTAGTAATGTATTTAACAATAAAATATAAATATCTATGAATAAATATTAAAATATATTCTCATATTAAGATAAATAATTATATTTTTTCAAAACTAATAGAATTACATAATATATTTTAACTATAAACTAAACTTAATTCTATAGAAAAGAATACTTACATTCTATTTTTTCAGAATATTCCTTTTCTGCTAAAAATTTTGAAGTTGTTATGGGTGGTGGTGGTTCTCGATGCCTTGGCACAACTGGAGTACTCGGGGCATAATAGCTACTAGAAGCAGCGACAGATGATGGGGCATTCGATTTGGAGAGTCCAAAAGGTGGCAATGGAAGTATATGACTCTTGGCACTATACATAGCATGAGCTGCTTTAATATCATTCTGATAAGGCAGCCCCGTGTGATGATTATAAGTTCCATGAGATGATGCTAAACTTTCTTCATAAATGATACTTTTAGACGCTTGGCTAGATTGATCATATAAAGATTTATCCATCATAGTTGGCTGACTAAAATAACGCGATGACGATAAACTGGAAGGGCCATATTCGGCTTGTTGAGTACTAGTTCTTGATGGATGGGCTAATGGATGTCCCAATTCTTCACGCAATTCTCTAATTTCTCTACTTGCCCTTTCCATTTTTTCAACTTGACTTCTTACGAGATTTTCCACTACAAAAGATGGTTCTTTATCACGCGAATCCTTTTCTTGTTCGTCTTCTTGAAATCCTTCAGTCACAGCAGTTTCTACAGAAATAAAACCATCATCCTGTGCAGAAGATTCTACATGTCTCTCTGAACGATTTTTTGGAGCTGCATCGAGTTGATCAGTTCCTATAAAACCAGTTAATTTTTGTTCCAAAAGAGTTTTCCTATTTTCTTCCAATTTTCTCACGGACTGCTCTTCCTTTTTCATTGGAAATGCACTAATTCTAGTTCTACTATCTTTATTGGAAGACCGAATACTATGATCCATAGTTAATTGTTCTAACTTAGCTTTCATTTCGGAACTTATACGTAATTTACCAATACTACCCGGAGATGGTTTTTTCTCTTCTTCTGTGGGTACTTCTAAATTACATTTTTCTGGTTGTGTAATTTTAGGTTGGGGTTGTTTATCGTTTGACTGCGCCATTACTGGTGCGGGATAAACTTGATCCATTTCTATTATTTCTTCAAATTCAGCAGATTCAGAACCATTTAGAAATCTTTCATCACCTCTATCATGCTTTTCTTGTTGCTTCTTCATTTTAAATTCTATAAAACTATTTGGTTGCGCTGAATTATCGTCTCTTGGAGGAGGCCATCTCCATTTTCCAATTCTTACAGTTTTAGCCCGACCATAAACATCGGTGTACTTCTCTTGACTATCAGGTGATAAAGGTGGCGGCGGAGGAGGTGGAGGTGGAGGTGGTGGCGGTGGTATTCCAGGCATTCTAGGAACTTGAGATTTAGGTGGTGGAATATCATCTTTTCCAGCTCTATTCTTCAATTCACTTAGAACACCACTGAAAACATCTCTTGGAGCAGAATTCTGAGGTGCGAACTTTGGCATTTTTGGCAGTACCGGAGGTGACGGCGGTGATGGAATTTCATTTTGAGCCTTTGTTTGAGAAACTTGTAAGCTATTTTCTTCCGGAATTGTTTGAGGAAGATTTAAGCCAGGAAATGGAAGAAAAGGTGTATTTATTGATGAATCCAAACCGAAACTTGGTTGCGGTGAAAACATAGGAGCAGCAAATGATGATGTTTGTGGCAAAATCTGAGATGGTAATTGTACAATGGGTGAAGCTAAAGATGCCGGTCCACTATCTGGAGTCATTGGAATTGCTTGAGTTAATAAACTTGATTCATTTGGTTGGGGTGAGGTAGGATTCATCTAAAAAAATTTTGAAATAAATTATATGTATTATTTCCATTTATTAATGTATTTGCTACAGAATTTACCGTTGATGTCTGTAAAAGATGTTGCAAAGCTTGATTCTGTTGCATCAAGTGTTGCTGAATCTGAAGATTTTGTTGAACAGCTGAAGCCAAAAATGCTCGTTGTTGCAGCTAAAATAATATTTATTAAAATATATAATAAAATAAAATATGAGAAAAAAGTTTCTATAAATGTTACCTGTATCATTTGTTGCTGAACAAACTGTTGTTGTATTAATTGCGATGCATCAACCATCGGCACAGTCATTCCTGAAATATGTTGCTACAATTAGTTCTAACTCAATCATCATTAACTTGGATGCTAAATATATCACCATTTAACCCAATATTAATTAATGCATTTAATTAATATGCAAACCAGCCACAACACTTCACGTTACAAAAACCATCACCTTGTTCCTGAATCAGATGCTGTTTCTTACCTGATATATTGTAAACGGGTAAATAGGGAAATTGCATCATGTGTGAATGAGGAGAAACAGCTAAAAGCGGCGGGCTTCCTGATAAAGGAATGCATTTTTAACAGTTTTTAAATGAATGTTAATAAAGCTAAACTGTTATAAAGCACTAAGTACACAAACATAACATTACAATTTTTACAAAAGAAATTTAGTAAAGCTTCCAAGTTATTACAAACTCAATAAGTATAATAAAAGAACTCGAGAATTAGTATTAATTTATTACAACCAAAATAAAAGGAATGAAAGAATTTTTAATTAATATTTTTAATAATAAAGTTAGTGAAGCTAATATGTTATATAAAACGAAAAATTTATACGTAATCAAATAAATTTTTAAACACTATTTATGAAAATACCTGCAAGATTGAACATTGGCAAATTCGTATTCACTGTAGGAGCAGATGATGAAACAAGTGGCGATGAAAGAGGAAAATTGCTTGAAGACGGCATAGACATGCCAATTCCTGCAGAAGGAGGGTGTTGCTGTAAAAAAAAAAATTTTTTATTATTATTAAAATCTTAATACAGTATACGAAAATTTTATTACTATTAATTATTCTGTTATATAAAATAGAGAATAAATGCATACATTTATTTGTAATAATTAACATTCTCTGTGTTTAAAAAAATTATTCTAAATCTATAAATATTGAAATTTTTGTTATATAAATGTTATTTTCTTGAGCTTACACGAAAAATTTTTCCCATTGAGAGGATTATAAAATGGGGATGAAGTTGAAATAACCAATAAAATGTGCCAATATGTAATCAATTTTAATAAAAAAAACTGAATTGTTTAATATAGAAAATGATGAATGTTTTAAATATACAGAAATAAATGAATTAAATAATTTAAATGTGTGTTGTTAATTAAATATATTTTAAATATATAATGTTCTGCTTCATATCATATAAAATAATTTATATTTCTAAAATAAGCAACATGATTATGATTTTTTATTTATATTACAAATCGGGAATTATCTATTCTTTTTGAAAAAAATCTTAAAATAGTATATTATATTTAAAATGATTGCCAACTATTTAAATATTATATTAATAATAAAACATTTTAGCATAACATCAATTAATTTTGTTTGTTTTATAAATAAAATCTTGGTTATAAATAAATTAATAACAACAGAAGTGATACATAATTAACGCCATACTGAAATGTTTTCAGAATTTTTATAATAATTTAATCTTGCTGAAATATTTTAAATTCCTAATTGAATTTTAATATATTAATTTTATGTTTTCTTAATCGTGTATTTTTTCAAGTTTCGATTTTTCTTAATTTTTATTCGTTCATAATTTTTATATAATGTTTTTTATTTCTTCATTAACCATAGTTATGGATTATGTTAATATCATGTTAATATAATTTTTATTGATATATTAAATATATAATAATGCTATATCATATACATGGAAATTTGAATTATTTCCTAATGTTTTGAGATAAATATATTATTTATAATTCAAAATATAAATTATAATTCTTTAATCAGAAATTCCTATAAAATTAATAATTTTTTTCAGTTTTATAGGATTCATGTTGATATAAATCGCCTATAACATATATCTTTTTTATTAATTCTTTAGCATAATAATAAAAATAATGTTTAGAAATCCTCAGTAATAAAATAGATAATAATAAACTTTGTTTAAAAAAGTATGATTATTAACATTTGTTAAACAATATTATTATTATTATTTTTTTGTTTGCTATATACAATTTATAGATTTACATTACAGAAATCATAATAGTTAGTACGTTAAATAATTTTAAGAAAATGTAGTTAGTAAATCAGTACTTGAAGATCACAGAATAAATTCCCAGAATTGTTAATAAATGTTTGAATATATTTATAGAATCATTTGCATATGATGAAATGTTAAACATGCATCACAAAAATTAGTAAAAATATTAATTTTTGATGATTTCATTAAATTTAAAAACAATAAAATCACATTTCATTAAAACAATTGTTAACCTGTGTTTCAGTGGCACCAGCAGCTTGTCCACCACCTTTTAAAGATGAAACCATACTTTCTGCATTTTGAAGATCTTCCACGTCACTATCCAATACGGATTGAAACAAATCGTCTAAATAGCTGTCGAGATCTGAATCTTGTGATAAGACACTAGCTCTATCACCACCTCCTTTCAGGGATTTAGAAAGAAGCACAGGATCACATAGAAATCTTAGATCTTCATTTAATATCAAATCTACAGTATGATCTATGTAACTAGGACTTTGGATGTATTCTTTTTTCTTCCCTCCTTTAATGGATGCTGCTAATGATCTGGCATCACTCAATTCGTCCAAATTTCCGTCTAGAACGGGATTGAAAAGATCGTCTAAATATTGATCTAGATCAGATGTGTGTGATGGAATGCGAACGTTTCGCACATGAGATGCTAATGAAGGTGCTTCTGATGTGTCTGATAAGGCAGAGCTTCGTGCACCTCCATTATATTCAGATTCTCTAGATTTATCAATATGAGCCCGAGTCGAGTGTAAATATTGTTTTGGTTGATATTTGGCAGTATATTTGACGTATCTAGTAGATTCTGTAGTTCGACTATATTTAGAAGTCTCTTGATCATTATCGTGTTCTCTGTTTACAGAATGATTTAAATCGCTAAAATCGAATTCAGGACCGTCAATTCCATCATTTGATGCTCGAGATGATAGTGGAGGACTGGGGATTCGGCTTTGTCCTTCTGATTCTGTTCTATCTGGTCTTACAGAACCGTTGACTAAAGATCCTTGGCCATTTATCTGCCCTTCCTTTGTTGCACTTGTTCTTATACTCGTATCGTGAGATCGAACGTCTAATTCACTGCCATCGTGTATTGAACTTTTATGTAAATCTTGACGACTGAAATAACGATCGTTGAGGGCCGACGTGGCCAAACCGAGTTCCTGCCATGCATTTCCTGAATTGAGAGAACTGACTGTATCTAAAACCCGTTCTTCTTGCCTTATTTTATTTGATAGTTCGTTTTTACCAACTATATATCTCTTATTTAATTTGCTAGTTTCCGAAAGTCCAGAAACGTCTCTATCGGCTTTTCGATTTTCGTAACGTTCATTAAGCTTGCTTGTTTTGGATAAACCGAGATTTTCTCTTGTTAAATCAACTTGGCGCCTTTCTTCGACATTTTCTTGATTTTTATCAGTTTCGAAATATCGTTCGTTCAATGCACTTGTCTTAGATAATGCGTTTTCTAATCCAGTTTCCATTATCTTTTCTTTTGATTGAGATCTTACTGGTCTTTCTGGTAGGTCCTTTGCTTCTTTCATTCGAGTGAGTTCACGAACAACTGAAAAAATAAATAAAATTTTTATCAACTTTTTAATATTGATATATCTTAAAGAATTACTGTATTTAATATTTCTAACATACTAAAGAGAATTTCTGCTCAAACTTTTCATAAACGGAAGCTATATTTTAAACATTTAAATATTAAATTAGATTTATATTATCTCAAAATAAAAATAATTTTAGGCTGTAACTATTTAGCTTATCTCGTCTGCATTTCGTTTATAAGCCATAAATCAAATTCTATTTTAGGATATGTTTTGAAATAACCAGTACTTACTTGCATCTTGGTAATTTCTTTGTTCTAATAGCAATGAATCTTCAATCCTGGATGGTGTAGGCAAATGACGTATTGGTGCAGGAGGAATGTCATCCACATCAATTTCAAAAGTATTGATGTTTTCAGGATTATGTGGCCTAAAAAAATAAATGCATTAATAATAAGCGAAAAAAAATAATTTATAATTAATCACGATAATAAATAAACTTACGTAGCTATCCAATGTGCTTTTTCTGGCTCTCTATCTATTTTAGTTTTATCTGCAGAAACCAAAAAGAAAGATTTGCAGACTGGAAATGCGGGTGGAATTTCGGTTTCGGATATTAAATCTAATACATAGTCATAACCATTCAACTCGTAAACATGACCGCAATCATACAGATCTAATGTCCAGCCATTACATTCATCGATACCTCTGTTAAATGAGAAAAAAAGGAATGTTATCTGGTACAAAGTACGTCATTTCTTGATAATTGCTATGAATATTATCTTATCTTACCTCGATTTTATCATCGCAGAGGTAAAATCTTCCCCCGTACACCAAGAATGTATTGGCCCTAGCATGCTTCCACCTATTTCATAATGTAAATTTATGATAAAGTATTTAATAAAATTTTTTGAAACAAATAATAAATTTTTCTAATCTTACCATCAGAAAATTTGACAAACAAGGCCATATTAGCTCTTCGAATATTTGTCTTCCATTCCAAAAGACATGGGGGATAGATTCTCACGTTTTCAGGATTGATATTTTGACACTGAAATAACTTACGTTGACAAAATCCTTTATATCCATCGAAGGCATGATCCGATACATATCTAAAATTTATTCATATTGTTATTTACATATTAAATGTTCATATTATACATAAATGATAATTAAAATATTACTAACTTAAGCAGATATTTATAAAGAATTTGAGAAGGAGCAAAACAACTGAGACAATTGGCCATCAGAAGCCATCCCCTCTCGTTATTTGCATCGTTATCATTTTTCCATGTTTGATTGCAAAGTTGACAAATTATTTCGTCTCTCATCCCTTCATTCATCAAAGCTTTCTGCACGATGTAATCTCCTAACGCTCTTTCTTTTTTCCCGCTCAAATTATTATCGTTCATAAATCTTAGAATCTAGAATAAAGCAACATTTATTTAAAATCTCACTTTAAATCATTTATTGTAAATTTTTTTAAACGAACTTACTAATTTAAACACAGCTAAAGAATCCTGGTAATCTGTTTCGTTAGATTTGGCAAGGAATGGAGTTTTAATTGGTTCTCTTTTCATACCCCATATGTGGGCCTTGAAATATACGTTTGTGAATTTAGTAAAAGCATTCTGGTCGATATCATAAGGCAATCTACAATCTGGTACTGGAACAGGAGTTACTTGACCAACTGCTTTGATTATATTTCGATCGTTGTGAATGCAATTCCAGTCTATTTCAAAATTTAATTTACGATTAATATTTTTTGATGATATACATTTTTATAAAAAAAATTAATTATAATAATATACCATCCAATTTGCTAAATATGAAAGCTAATTCGGCAGGAATTTCTAAATGATTCACTCCTGCCACTGCTCTTGATACTCTTTCCTGTTCATCTCGAGCTGCCTTTTCTTTTGCTCGAATAATTGCAGATTTTTCAGCTTCTCTTCTTCGTTCTAAAATAGCCTTAATCTAAAAATAATAATAATTATTAATTCCAAATAATTTTAAAAAAGTGTTAATTTTTTTCTGCTGATTATAACGCACCTTTTCATATTCTTTCTTTTGTCTTTGCATTCTATAATTTGCTTGAGCTTTCACTATACCTTTTCTTACTGTTTTGTAATGTTTTCTATAAATAAAACATTATGTAAAATTCCTTTTAAGACATTTTTAGCAATAGAATTAATAATAAAATAAAAACCTCGTTTTCCATCCTCTGAAAGTTGCCTGAATTTTAATTGCACTCCTACGCATACTTCTATATTTCTTTCTAGCTAAATAACCTCTAGCATGACGTTGAATTGTCACCACAGAAACCTTGAGTATATTTACTCTTTCTTTTTCTAACGATTGTTCTAGCATTTCTCGAAGAAATACCTATTTTAAATATTGAAGAGTATGATTAGTATATTATAAATAAATTAATTTATATACACAGTATGTATATAAATATATTTTTACATAACTTACTTTAGAACTTCCTAATTGATAATGATCACGCGATTTTGGTAACCTATCTAGAATGACTTTACAAACTTCTCTAGAAGGTGCGCCTCTAGGTACTCTTCCAGGTACCAAACATCGAAATCTATAATAATGATAATAGCAATGAATTTATCAATATAGTTTTTACTAGATTTTTAAAGAATTTTCAGGAATTACCTTTCTGCAAACTGTTGAAACTTCATTCTAACTGGATAACCAAGCTTTCTTATCCTAATTGTTTCCAACATTCCCGTATATCGAAGTTGTTCCAATACTATTGGCATATCAAATTTCATTGGAGCTTTATCATTGTTTGGTTTAATACATCGAACAAACCATGGATTGCATCTGTATAATTATGTATGTATGTTAATATTAAAATTACAAATAGTGTCAAGAATTAACTGTAAAATAAATTTACTTTGTCATGGTATCGACGAGAGACTGTAGAGAATCGTGAAATCTAGCAGCAACTGTAGGTGCTCTAGGTTTCATGGTGACAAACCTTCCATTGCTTTTGTTGATAGTTTTAGCTGCTTCTGATGAATATCTCAGTTCTTGAAACATTTTGGATATCATCTGAAATATTAATGCATAATGAATCGGGAAAAGATGGTAATCGGGGAAAGTAGCCAATTTTTCTCTAGTTCGTTAGTATTTAAACAGGTGGCGATAGAAGGCAGTTTATTATAATCTCCAATAAATCCGCCAAAAATATAAAAAATAGCTATTATCAGATTATCAATTACTCCCATTGGAAATCAGAAAATTCCCAGTGAGTGTTGGAATTTTCATCAAAAATTATACAGTCATTTTTCTGAAGTATTATTATTAATACTAATATCAGAATAATAAAAATTAATATATTTAATGTGTAATGAATACTTTAAAGAATACTTTGCTTTTGATGCAGTTCTAATTTAGCCATTTGAACGTCACGTGATTAAAAGTTACATCTCACTATCAGCAGGAAAGATGGCAATTTTTGTTTCGGGGTCAAACTCCGAATTTAAATTTTTGTATTTATAATTTGTTTTCATAAATTAAATGAATTAAATGATAAGAACATACTTGGATACAAGCAGAGGTCTCTGATTCGAAGTTTAAAACTTGCAACTTGCAACATAACATAAAACGACAGGAGGCATAAATTGCTTCAATGCTTCACAGATATATGGTAGGCCTATA
>WUQG02048573.1:0-10397 GCA_011317285.2 Androctonus mauritanicus
TATTAAAATGAACTTTTAATAATTAACCTACTTTACTGAAAATTATTCAGTACAGTATGCGGTATACAGTATATATGTATAATACCAAGTCAAAAAATCATTGATTTTCCATTTATTATTCAACACATTGCAACACATTACGACATATATATTAACAAACCTTTCTGCAGGCTATGAGCACCCCTCCGGAGGAGTCTGTCTAGAAAGAGTTAGCAATTTAATGTTCGAAAATGTATGTTGCATTTGTAAAAATAATTACGTTTCATTTAAATAATCGATCGCTAATTTAATAAAGATTTTGTTCCTGATTCTCTAAATATTTAGGATTGTTTTTATAGAATTAAAATTTATAGATGATTTTAAAAATACAAATAAATATATTCTGTTAAATAAATTTTTAATTGAGTCGAAAATGACGTCACAAAATTTCATGCCATATATCTTTTAAACGGATTCTAAAATCAGAACACGTGACTAGACTTCTTACTCGGAATATTATCATCTACAAGTCTGTAAATTTTAGCACAAGCATTTTGAATCACTCTATATATTTATATTCAAATAAAACAAATTATTATGCTTTGCAGTAATATTAAAGTGACAATGATTTTTTATCAGTGTTTAATAAACACTAGATTAAATAGATATCACTTTGTTAAATTTTCTGATATCTTCATGTTTCCCTTATTTTATGGATAAAATAATATTTCCAAAATAGCCTATTACATCTCATAATATTTAGGAAATATGTAAGCAAATAAGGCAAGCAATGACTCAATACATTATTTCAAACAGATATTCTATTCTTTATGAGTATAATTGATTCTCACTGAGTTTTTCAGGTACAGTTTAATTGTAAGGAAAAACGATAAATTTAATAATAATTTAAGCAAATCTGCTCTAAAATAACGCTACAGCTTCCACATCGAATTTTCTAAAAATTGCATTACATTTGTTGTAAAAAGTACTAAGTTCACAACCCTATGCACGGAAGAAACTAAAGTTCTAAATGGTTGAGGCCCACATCGATTTCGGTTGCATAGTAGTCCATTAATTTCTTGATATGCCACTAATCAAAATTAAATTTAAGACCGACTAGTGATAATCTCCTAAAAGTTGAAGTTGCTGGAATGAATTAAACGCAAACGTGTCTCTGACGATTGTATTCCAACAGTTCCAGATTTTTCAGGAGCTGCCTTGCCCGTTGAAAGTATCATTGAACCAATTCCTCAACCTCACTATAGGTTGAGCATAATACCTAATTTAAATTATTAAAAATAAAAAATAATCGGCCTCATTAGCTGCATTTAAGCTTCAGCTAGCTATCCAGATGACTCGGGATTGATACTGTTTCTCTTCTAAATTGATTTTATTCGAAACGTTTGGACTTATCCTCAATCTCTAGGATCTCACTGACTCCCTCCTTATTTTAGTCAGTTTCTTCTGGATCTGTAATGGCTACTCCATATAGTTATCGACCAACGATTGAAAATTAGTATTAAAAATGAAGTTTTTAATCATTTGTTCTTAGTGGTAGATTTCATAAAATAGTCTGATACTTAAGTTTAGATTATTTGATATTTACTTCCAATCATTCACTATATCACAATTGAAATGCTTTCATTTTTATTAGGCATTAAATGTCAATACGCCAAACTAATTAAATATTTATTTTATATATTTTCTGGAATAATCGATGCACAAGAATAAACAAATATATAAAGAAAACATCGTATGTATTATATTAAATAACATAATAACTCTAGCAAAGAAGAATGAAATTTAACTTTAATATCCGAAAAAGCGACAATACATGAGCTCCTGTAGTTACGAACATCATTTCTATCTAGCATTTGTTCGTAACTCGGGCTGTCTCTAACTCAGATATTGTTATTTTATGACCTCGAAACTAGCGAAATAACTTTATATATTAGGTTTTGTAACATATTTTACAATTAATACCAATTAAAAGTTTCTTACTTCATAGATTTCTACAAAATGTTCCGATTATAAAGGAGAATTTTCTGCGTAATGACCGATATAATCAAATACTATTATGGTAATAGAAAAATTAAGTTCTCAACATTAAATAATATCGATTGTTAGAATATTCTGCTGTTTTATTCTTGAAAATAATGGAAAAAGAATATTGTTGAAATTATTTCACGAAATTTTTGAAATTTCGAGAAATTTAAATTCACGTTCGTTAAGTACGAATATTTCACGTTCGTTAAGTACGAATGTTTTAACTAGAGGAGCCTGTATATTATTAGTAAAATGCCGAGTTCAATAACAAAGTTCATTAAATTTAATTTTATCTAATAAATCATTTACAGTAACATTACCATTTATATAAATTTTCAAAACTGGCTGATCATTAAAATTATTCCGATGGAATAATTGATTTAAACTAAATATAATATATGCCAATATTATCATTAATAGTTAAATATACTGATTATAATATATTTAACTATTAGTAATAAAATTAGTTTTCTTATAAGATATTCAATCACCTGTTCCCTCATAAGTCTTATGATTGTCCGAATGTATGAGCTACACAATTTATTGTTTGTAAAGGTTTATGTAATTTTAAAATATAAATTAAAATAGATAAAATTCGCTTACTAATAACTCTATTTTATCTTTCAATTGAGCGCACACACAAATATATATATATATATATATATATATATATACAGCACTTAGATTTTGAAATTAAATAACATTAAAATATATGAACTTGATATAGTTCATGCTATTTTGTTTTATATTTTTCAATAAATATTTTCCCAAGAAATTATCTTCCTATTATACATTTATCTGATGTTTTATAACTGAATATATTTATTTTAATAGCCGTTTTATCATATTAAACCCAATAGTATAAATTTTCATAAAAGTTTTACTTCATGAACAATATTTTTGAAAGCATTGGGTTGCAATAACTTCGACATACTATAAAAGGTTCATGCCAATACTCTGGTAATTTTCCAACATGGTTTATATCATATTAAGTACAATGTTAAATAATTGAATTTAAAAAATAAATGCTTTAGTTCGTTTTGAAACGGAACTTCATCATTAGATTTCCAAGATTCAATGTAATATTCCGTTAATAAGAGAATTTTATCCATCATTGATGTTAGGAAAACATAAGTGTGGTACCTAGCAGATCCGATAATGATCACTGACCATCAGATATAATAAGTATTAACTTCGGTACTTGATTTGAAAAATAATAATAATTTATATTCAATGAACTAAAACACGGTATCACTGTATTAGGAATAAATAAATAAACTGGAAATTACGAATTTACTAGTATAGTTTTTCTTTAAAATAAAATAAAAAAGAAAATTTGAAACTTTGAATTGGAACAGTTAACGAGGAGGAATTTATGTTGTCGTAAATTTTAATCAGCACGGTATTATAAAATGTCTGAATTATATACCCTAAAAAATAACTATAAATACAACTAAAAAATAACCCTATTAAATTATAACTGTCAATTTTAGGCAGTTGAGCGTTACGATATTTTTGATATCATCATGGGTAGAAGACAAATGTAATTTTATGCTGAATTATTTAAATTAATAATAGTTCTGTTTAGAAATTTTTATATTAAATAGCATAGATGTTATTTCATATATTATCACTAAAATTTTTTAAATTATAAGTAAGGAAATTTATTTAGAAAGCTAAGAATTAATATGTTGTCATACGGCAATGCTAGACCTTTAGCATAGTTTTTTTTTCTCTTTATTTTAGAGGTTTGACTGTAAATGAAGCTTTAGAATTGTTAGAAACTGAGAATAATGAAGTGTCACATATTTGTATTGAACCTTCTGATTATTCTCAGCTAACTGGCGAAGATTCGGATGAAGAAGATGGGGGTTATATAGAAAATCTAACAATAAAAATTTTAATTTATCTAAAAATAGGTTATTACGATATCTATCAGAAATTCAGAAACAGGTATTATAAGACAAAATAGAATTCCAAAACTTTGTAAAAGACATGAAAAACAAGAGAAGAGGAACATATGATGAATCTTGTACAAATACTAAATCAGTAATTGCACGATGGCTTGATAATTCTATTGTAATAGTTGCATCAATAGCCCGTATTGCAAATCCAATAACAACCGCTAGTAGATATACTCAAGCAGCTAAAAATCGAATTTCAATCCTACGTCCAATACTCATTGCTGAATATAACAAATTTACGGGAGGAGCAGATCGAATGGACGAAAATATTAGCTGTCATCGAGTCGGAATAAGAAGAAAAAAGTGGTGATGACCTCTATTTACTTGTCTTTTTGATGTAATCGAATATAATGCTTATATCTTACACAGAAAATCAGAAAAAAGCTTACATGTTTAGAATTTAGAAGAAAAATTGTATAAAGTTATTTGTTGGAATATGGAGAAAAGTCAAAAATAGGAGGACGATCAAAAAGTAGTTCCGCAGAAACAACAGGAAGAATACCATACAATATTCGATATGATACTCCTGATCATTACGTATTTTTTCTATAGAAAATAAAAAAGGAGATGTGCAGGGGAAGGAGGTACGTCTATTATACGTACAGAATGCAAGAAATGCAACGTAGGTCTTTGTATTAAATGTTTTGGAACTTATCACATAAAATAAGAATCAATGTATAAATGGCAATGTAAGAGTCTAGGGTTGCCATATGGTAACAAATGACTTTGTTGATTTTTAATAAAACTAAATGAATAAAAAATTAATTAGTGTTAGTTTCTTGTATAACAAATCATAATGAAAACAAATAAGTAACTAAAACAAAAAATTTCTAAAACTTATAAACTCAGGCTTTAAAGGGTTAATGCAATGAATGAGCTCGTTTTTCGGCACAAATTCTCTTAAATCGGATGTCATGAAAGATATCGCTACTCTCAATTCTTTTTCAATCTCTAAATCAGATCGATCTTTAAAATAGCAGCTACAGCAGAAAGTTTCTGGTTACGTGGATATATATACTGATTCATTCTTTCAACACCAATATGAATTTTTTTGCTTGTTTGTTTAAAAAATGATGTTTCTGTTAATTTTTAGGCACTTCCCTGGCAATAGACTCGCGCCCCAGTTTGAAAAAAATAATTTTTTTCAGCGCGTAGTGTCCAAACTTTATTCCTTTTTGTCGTTCTACTTAAAGAATGAATAGTTTTCCACTTAAAATGCATACAATTGCAAACCACCGTTTGAAATTCCTTTTTTTATTTGAATTTTAAAAAGACAAAATGTTCCTTTTATAAAACCATTTCTTTCATATGCCTATGCTCATTTGTATAGGTCAACATCCGAGATAACTTCGGAGTCCTGAATCTCTACGAAGAAGAAAATATAAACCTAGATGTATTTCATTATTTTCTCAACTTGTGCTTATGATTTCGAGGAATCCTTCAGAACAAAAAGACTATAAGGCTACAATCTTAATTTCCGGTTTATTTATTTATTTTTTCGTAATATAGTAATAGCATCTTTTTAATCGATTGGATTTTATTTATTATTATTATTATTTGCAATCAAATTCCAAATATGATGCTTACATTATCGTTTCTGTTCATGATCTGATCAGCAACGCAGAGGCGGACCTACAACTACAGAGGGCCGGGAGAGAAGTCTCCCAGGGCCACCCAAATTGGAATGATCACCATACAAAATGTCAACAAAAATACATAATTAACATTTAATTAATCAAAATTAAATAGTTAAAATGATTTGAAAAACAAAAAATCTTAAGACTAAAAAAAACAAGTTAAATCTAGCAAACAAACTTTTAGAACGTAAACACGGCACATTGATACGTAATCATCCCTCAGAATATAAAGTTCATTTTTTATATTCCTGCATATATTTACATATACTTCGGAGATCTCCCTGATAAGATGAACTGGGAGTCTTCCCTCTCCGCCCTCATCCTTGATAGCCCCTTCAGCTACATATCGCTTCTTTATTTCTAATATATTATGATCAATAATATTCACCTATTAATAAAATATTACTTTGAATTTTAGAAAATTAATCATGTATTTCTGTTTCAAAAGGATCTAAAATCATTTCTTTTCTTTAATACAATTATTCCAGATAGTATTTAATATATTATAAAAAAATAACAATGATATTCACATGGAATAGTTATAGTATATCGAATTTATTGTAACTAGTTAATATATACAAAAATATTTTTAACAGAATAGAAACTTTCAGAATTAATTCTTTTTGATTTGATATGGTTAATTGACTATTAAAATAAATATTTTCAATTATTGATAATCCGAGAAATGTTTACAAGAAAGATGATTTCTTGGGAAAATATTTAGTGAAAAATTTTATAAATAACTAACTGTAATTTGAAATTAATATATTATTGTTATTTAATTTCAAAATCTAAGCGATGTATATATATAAATGTGGTGTGTGTGCACAAAAACTGAAACATTAAACAGAAGATTCACAGTAATTAGTAAGTAAATTTGATCTGTTTTAATGTATATTATATAAATTCCATAAATTTTTACAATCAATAAAGTGTGAAGTTCATATATTCAGACAATCATGGGATTTATGAGGGAACAAGCGAATGAATATCTTACAATAAAAATAATTTTATTATGAGTAGTTATAGTTGTAATCAACTATTTTTTTGAACATATTATATTTAATTTAGTTTAATTATTTCGTATGAATAATTTTAGTGATCCGTTATTCCTGAATGTTTTTATAATAGTATAAATAGTAATATTGCTGTAAATGATTTCTTAGATAAAATTAAATTTAATAGTAATCCTTATACTGCTTTATTAATATTACACGGGCTCCACTAGTTACGAACTTTCGTATTTATCAATGTGAAATTTCATTTTCAATTTTTACGAAATTTCAAACCTTTTCAATAATTTCATGTAATATGATAGAAAAATACTCTAGCAACCAATTAAATGTAAAATTATACAGTTAGTTAACATATAGGATGTTTCGAATTAAAGTATCTCTATTCAGAGCACTCTGGAGAGAGACACACTGGGCAAAACAATGTCTGAGTAGAAATATATATCATCCAGATCCAGGAGAAAAAGAATTTTGAGGAAAAATAATTAAAAAAAAGACCGATAAGTTCAAATAAAGCTCTGCTAGCGCCATTACTTTTCCTTTTGAGCCTCACACTTCGTTTTATATCGGATTGCAGCATGTCGATGCAAATTGGCATAAATGCTAGTTTTCATGGACGTACGTGGAATCCGGTATAAAACGAAGTGTGAGGCTTACAAGTTAGTCGAAAAATTATTCGATGATTGCTATGGTTCTCATACTCCCGAAACCCGCTTTATTTTTAATGTTATTCTACCAGAATGGTGAAAATGCTGCTACAGCATTTCAGGATTATAGGCGCTTGAAATCATTCAATACAATCCATTATCATCATGTTGATTGCATCATATGATTAATCGTTTTCCGGAAGCGAGTTGCGTCAGATTCCGAGCAGGAAATAAAATACCCGGATACATCAAATAGCCGAAGAAGTTCAATGGCAGTCATTTCAGAATGCTGCAGCCAAGTAATGAACGTAGCTTATCAAAGAAGTTAGATAAATAGCACGTCACAGTGTGGAGAACTTTCCGCTAGCATTGCATTTCAATACTTATAAACTCAGCTACAACCAAGGACCGCTTGGTTGTAGCTGAGTCTACATATTGGATATAATGTTATACAATTACTGAGAAAACAAAACTGTTAGAATCATCAGTCATTAATTCACAATATGTTCGCCATCTGCTTTCCTATACCTTAATCCATGTGATCTTTAGCTTTCAGATTATCATAAAGGCATGATTTATAGAGACAATATTCTTCATATGACAGATGTGAAGATCTGAATCGTACTGCACACGACAATCATCAATACACATCAATTATGTTATGGTATAGAAAGTCTGTGTATCGGTTTCAACTTTTGGTTCTGGCTCACACATTGAACAATACCAGTAGGAATCTTTAACAGGTTCTTATATCCACAATCATCTCTGAAGGTGTATTTTAGATATTGTAAAATGTTGATTTTTTTAACTATTGAATAATACAGTATTACATTATGTTTTATATTTTTATAGCATAATACAGATTTATAAACTGTTTAAAAATATATGCATATTAAACATTCTTTATGAAATAACTGAATTCATTTAAATGAAATATGTAAAATATATACACAAAATGATAAAATGTGACTTTTTTATATTATTAGTAATATTTAACAATTTTTTTGTTAGATTTGTTAATTTTTATCGATAATCAGTTGTAATATATTTAAAATATGTTATTTTCACAGTAAACTTGTGATATGAAGCTGTTATTTTTCATTATTTTGTCATGTTTAAATGGTAAGTTTTTATGAATTTTGTGAACCTATACTGATAATTTAAACTATTGTATTATCATTCCTACATAGAAAAGTTTAACATTTCGGAAACAAATCCTGGTAGGATTATTTATCTTTTTACTGACAGAATAAAAAAGGAATATGCTATGAAGAATGCGAAAGTCTGGGGGTAACAGTATGCTATAACTCAAATCCACTATGCTTTTGTTTCTTCAAAATTATCCCAGTTTAAGGATGTTGTGGAAGTAGAATCAATAAAAATAAGTCTATTCGGATATTGAATTTGTTTTTCATATACAAAATTGTTAAATTCTGTTTGGTGATAATTTTTATATGGTTTTAAGATAAATATTATTGTAAAATACTCGAACTAAAGTAAATTAATGTGCAGAAGTAATAAAATATTTAAAAAAATTTTTTGATATCTGTTTTTTTTTTTTTTGTGAACACATGGCAGCAATTCCTACTCAAAATGGAAGGAAAAGAACTGCCGAAGCTGATATGGAGAAATTTGAACATTATCAAGGAGAATAGGCCAGAACGGTTAATAGGCAAAATATTAAATCTCCGTTTTCAATTGTCAACGAAATATTTTAAGTTCATTTTCTTTTCTAAGCCAACGACTAGAAAAGAAAAATGCTGTAATTATTAATTGGATCATTAGTTTGGCATTTTTGCTTTCGTCTACCATCATCGCTATTGCTCTCATCATTTAAATCGTGATTGTTGCGTTTTCAATAATTCATGTATCGCGCAATTACTATTAATACTGAAGGAAACATTATCGAGAGGTAATGATTCAGAAAAAGAAAGCATAATTTTTATATTGTTCTTATCTTTACCATTGGTAGTTCGGTTATTCCGAATAACGAAATTGATAATAATCACGGAACGGTTCCGTAATTATTACCATTTTGCGAAAACTGATCTCATGGTTCGAAAAAACTGGATCTTTACAAATGTAACCAGGACGAGCACGCAAAATTATATCAAATGAAGAACTTTACATGTCGCAACATTAATTTCCGCAGAGGAAGCTACGGATGCTACACACGAATATAGCAGTGATCGGGAAATATCCAGATAACTGGATGTGCCATTTTCAAATTTTAGGAAAAGCTTGCACAAAGTGTCAAAGTGTTTTTCCATTACAAGATGATCTAAGGCAATAACTGCTTCCAAGCGATGCAGAAATTCGCTTGCATTTTTCTCGGTTCCTAGCTCGGATGGAAGTGTTTCGTCATGATCTTGGAACATCCTATGGAGAAGAGAGGTCGATTTCTATCTTAATGACTTCTGCCAATACACACTATTATGGAATTTGAGCTATTCAGAAATCTCATGCGTTTGAATATATTCCCTCGCATCTACTGGAACTCATACAGTGGTGTGGCTTTAGAGTCTGGTCAGAATTCGTTCATACATTTTGCAAGATTTCAAATCAACAGAGTTAATTTGTTCTGTCACTGCAAGGAGATATCGACAAATTATGCTCAAATTCGGTTATTCCATAATTCCAATAACGTGGATGTCTCGACAAGACCGTGTTTATGGAGATGGTATTTTCCTTAGCATAGGATTAATAATGCAAGCCGTACGAGAGCATTTCTTCAAAGACCGAATCATTTATGGAACATTCCCTACGATGTGGTAAATCCGTTCGCCCTGATATCACTCTATGTAACTTTTGGTTGTGAGATACAGTATATAAAAATCTCGGTTTATCAAAACACATGGACAATTTATTAACTTTCAAAGGAAAGAATAACGCTTCACGTGAGACAAATCTGTGGAGATTTGCAGTGTTCCAGAGTAGAAAATGCTGTTCATAAAATGTAGTTTCTGGAAATTGTGCAATGGCAACGTAATGAACGGTATTTGTAATCGAGTCAGAAAAAATTATTGTCAACTGCGATCTTTTGTTTTCTTTACTACGTCATCATACCTTGCGTACAGAGCATATTGCCTCCTGGTTGGGCATTTGGGAACT
>WUQG02048584.1:0-10396 GCA_011317285.2 Androctonus mauritanicus
GTGAAGAAGTCTCTTCTCACGAGGACAGTCAGCATGGGATACCCATTTTAATTCAAGAGGGGTTAGATAACATCAACTGTACCATAATTTTTGTTTTTTTGTACTTCTTCAGCATGGCCAGTGCTGTTTGGTGGGTCATTTTGACCATCATGTGGTTCCTCTCTGTCGGACTTAAATGGAATAATGAGGCTATCCAACGCAGATGTACTTACTTCCATATGTTCGGATGGTCACTGCCCACCCTGAAGACAATTGCCATATTGGTTTTAAGAGTGGTCGATGCCGACGAACTTACAGGAACTTGTTACGTGGGCAACCAAAGCCCTCAAAATTTACTGGGCTTTGTTATTATCCCTTCTTTCGTATATCTGATCATCGGATCTATCTTTCTACTCTCCGGATTATATTACATTTGGAAATTAAAAAAATCTCCTAAATTTTACACACATCATCGCAGCTCCTGCAAGACTGAAAAACTAGATATACTTTCCATCAGAATTGGCATTTTTGCAGTGCTTTATATAGTACCAGCTCTCTGCGTGCTGGCAGCAAACTTTTACGAATATTACTCAAGAGATAAATGGTTGGCAGCTAATTCCAACAGCAGACCCAACGTGGAGGTGTTTACCTTGGAAATTTTTATGTCTTTAGTCGTCGGTATAACTACGGGTCTTTGGATATGGTCGAGTAAGAGTCCGCTGAACACATGGAAGAAGTTTTGCAAGAGATTCAATGGCAAAGAAAGGCCGATGCCTATGTACATACATATGGTTCCGCAAAAACAGCGGTTAGTAGTAGTGGACAAGTGCAAAAGGCCACGCAACAAAAGTGGCAATGAGACTACAGTTTGAACTGTGTTGCTCAAAGACTGCTAACCAGAACTGTTCTTAAAACGATGTAAATATTATTTTTACCAAATGTAATACTGTGTTCCTACTGCGTGTACTTTTAATAATAGGTACAGTACATGTTTTCCATATATTTGTGTGCATTTTATGCTTTTAAAACTATTGTCTTATCTGTAATTTAAAAAAAAGTAAACGCGAAAAATTATATTTTTACATGATTTTTTAAAAATAAATTTGTAAATGTTACTTTGCTTAGTTTTTAGTTTAGTTTAAATCTATATTTAGTCACATCCTAAATATTTTCTACATTATTAAATGCTTAAATTTAAACGTAAGCGATTCCTCTCTCTCTCTCTCTCTCTCTCTCTCTGCTTGTCCAAAACACCGAAAAATTAGTGTGAGAAAATAGTTTGTTAGTCCATTTATCTGCAGGGAATCTTTTTGATATCTGATAAAAACAAAATTTACGACAGCTAGGCGCTCTCCAAAGGAATCTAAAAAGAAAACGCCTCGTAGCATCGTAAAAAGGATTCAAAGGAAAAAAAAAACCTTAAATTTATAATAATTGGATTGATTTTTATTGTTTCGAGTAGTTTATAACGAAAGCAGGCAGACTAGTCCTGTAAACCAATATAAATCAGTGGCACAACAAGTGCGTAACACGGAAAACGAACTAGCGATTTATAACAGATAAAGCCATTAGAAAATTAAATCACCTGCCCCTCTTCACATCTGTATTGCAGATGCCAACTTAAAAAAAAACTTGTCCCCCTCGGGCCTCTGTCTTGTATTCTATTTATTACACAACCAATTACTTAAAGTTCCATAAAGATCGCGTCAGAAGAGGAGGACCATCATCCGCTTAATAATTGCCCTCTTTTTCAGGTAGATCCATAAGGACGATGCAACATTAACACACTAACAGTTTTCTCCACGCTTCTGCGATCCCATTTAATGCCGACGTGTGGGATCATGCGAAGGAGTCAGACCCAGCTGACGTATTGCCTACAGTAGATATCGGGTAACAGCCAACTGCATAAAAGTATGTTTCTGCCGCCTAACAGGAAAGTAAGATCGTCCTGAACTGCACGATAGCGTGGAGTAACTACCATCTACACTGGGATGAGAAGTGGAACTTACAGATGAAGAAAATAGATTATTGTGAGCTGTGACCAACAGGGAAACACGAAACGTTTGACTGTCGGGTCAAAACATCCCAAAGATCGTTTGAAAAAATAGCGTTGCGTCAATACGTCCAAAGAATCGCTAGCTCAGTATTTTTTTCAGTCGCGACACCAGGCAGTCTTGATTAAAAAAAAAAAAAAACAGGAGACAGATACGAAAAAGAGCTAACAAATTGATTTGGCTCATGACAGGCTCGCAGCTTGATTAATGATTCCTTCTAGCTCCATAATGGAACTGCCACATTGCAAATATTTCTCACTCGCACAGAATAGCCCTTGGGTCAACTGGGGTTAAATCCGGTATAAACAACGCTCAAGTTTGGTGAACGAGACTTGTCTCTATTTATAGACGTTTTGGAAGAAAACTTGGCCACGTGAACCATTTAAAGGACGGTCACGAAAGGATATAATTAATCAAAACTGATCGTGATTAGTAACAACGTGAAGACAGCTACGTTCTCTAGTGAGTGGCGATGGCAAAACAATATCTGGCTAGCAGTCACGGTTGCGTGATTCGTTACCTTTTTGTTACATTAACAATGCGTCGGTAAATATGCTAATTTATTAAAACCAACACGTCAGCATAATAGGGGGCATTGAGTGCGTTTTTTTATGAATGATTTAAGGTTCGATTGTTTGATTCCAGATAAGAATGTTTCTTTTGTTGTCTGTCTGCTTTATAAATTTGTTGCGTGGGGAACGTTAAAATTTCGCTATTTACAGGAAGTAACAAAGTGGCAAATTGTGGATTTCCGGGACTCTCGGCTAATTTATATATAACTTTACGTTCTGAAATTTGTTACTTCTAGTTGTAAACTATATCTTACTTAGCATTTATGTAAATTAACCATAATTTTAATTAGCCTATTCATTAATAGAATTAAAAGGTTATCCTGCGTTACGTTATGGTGGAGATAAGTCATCTTTGATCATTTCGCTATAATTTATATACTAGATGCCAAAATTTCTCAAATTTCTCTAGATCTGTTATTTTTGTACCACATTTCCTGGTGAAGTAATTTAATCTCGCTTAAAGGTGCAGCTACAATTCTGTGTTTAACAGTCAATAGAATAAGCCTATGCGTGAAGAACAGATTATCACCTAGCACAGGAGAAATTTTCAAACAATAGGACCATCTGGCACTCGAGAACGTTCTGCTAACTTAAGCTTGGTAGAAGCGTTGGTTGATTTTTAAAATAAGTACAAAAATTGGAAGTGTACAACACTTAACCGATTGAAGGATGAACGGGACCAATTGCGAATTGATAACGCCATAAAGACCAATTCGATTACAGATAACCTATTTGCAGTTTTTAAAAAAAAAAAAAAAAAAGATAATTGCAGTTGTCTGCTTCTATTTTGAGTATGCACTTGGCGATAAATCAGGATCTACCGTCCATCTCTGACGACGTTCTGTCATCAATGGCGCGATCTCTATAACTGACACAATAAGTGAAGTTCATACTCTGTATCTAGCATAGAAACATGATCTGAGGTGTTATACTTAATTTAAGTAATTGTATTTTGGCGTAAAACTATGATGATGGAACATTAAACGATTTTGACAAGTCACTCGAGCAGCGATAAAATATAGAGTAAATTTTACGTGACGCTAGGAATGGGGGTGTTTATCACGATAGTTGTTTAGTTTCCAAAATCCTGGAAAACTCATAATAAGCTCTATTGTGCTAGATGACAACATTGATGTAGGCCAGGACAATCAATAGAATCTGGACCACATACCAAAGACAAAAATAGTTCCACCGTGTGAAATATAAGCAAGTTTTGGGTATTTTGTCGGAAGTGTCGGTGTTGCCCATTGTGTGTGTGGCCCGCGGGGTGGACTGCTGACTCTCCCTCACTTTCGAGGAGGAGTGCTGACAACAAAAGAGGGTAGGAGGAGTCGGAGAATTGAGAGTGGTTACCCTTGGGGTGTGGAGGTGAAGAGATTGGAAATTTCTTTATCTGACATCTCCACCATCTGACTGCACACCAAATTATTAAGGTGAAACTCTACCGTAAAAGTTAATTATTAAAGTAAACTAATCTAATCATTGAAAACACTTTTTTAAAATTATGTTCATAAATCGGTAATTTTTACTGATTATCTTTTTCTGTTATGGTGGTCATTTTAAAGTCAGATTTTCGAAACCACCCTCTTAACCTTAAAAGATCTTGGGATATCTTCAAATTTACTCCTTTGATCTTAAAAGGAGTAAATTTAAAAGAGGGATCACTTTTCCGAGGCTATGTACGAGATAAGTTTTCAGGTGGCATATTTTCGTTCAGGTTTTGATCCCATCTGTGTTTCTCGACCCCTTTGACAATTCACCAACGTCGAAAAGATGGGAAAGATCTTTGTCTGAAAAACGAATAGTTTCTATTATGGTTGGAAGGAAACACCTTTTGTGCGTGTTTATCTTTCGAAGGCTGAGAAGTCTCGAATGGCCTAGTCAGGGCTTTGACAGTTCATTAGCAATTCACGGGATGGCAGAGACTGGCGTAGGCCCGAAGCTAAGTAAGAAGAAGAAAAGGTTTGTGACCTCGGAGGCCAGCTGTCCCCCGCTGCCCGAGGCCCTTCACTGACCTTCTTGGCCACGGAGCGTCCACCTGCGGAGTGATGGATAAGTATTTGCCCGGCTCATGCTGAGATTTACCATTGCCTCACCCACACACGTTGCGATGTCCCATGGGGATCGCTGCGCAACGGCTGTATAGAGGTGTGGAGATTTTACTCTGAGCATCACTTCTGAAAGCGTGATGTGGATCTTAAACTCGGGCTCGTGTATTGGTAACGAGTTATTGAAATTCTCATTACTTTAAACTGTAGGTGATCGCATTTTAAAAATTTGAGGACGTCGGGTGGTATGCCATTCCTTCCTATAACGCCGTTTTGTAGTATTTGATTTTATGCTGAATAACTTTACAAACTTTCACGAGTAATTTTATATTAATAATCGTGTTGTAACTTCGCTCGGTGAATATTTTCTCCAATAAATTTATGCTATAACTCAAGATTCATGTGCCGCTTCGTGCATAGCAAGTTAATTCAACATCGTAATCATTTTTATGCTTGATACTTTATTGCCAGTCCCATCTATGAGAAATTTGTCATTCTTGTCGTAAGCGTTATGATTTTTGTCAATATTCATTGTAGTGTTTACAAAGTTCTCTTCGTGTAAATTACGTAATTATTATTATTGTTACCGCACTAAATAATGTGCATAAACTTATTTTGGTGGTGAACCTTCTCTAACGATTTATAACACTACCATTTTTTAAATCCGAGTATGTTATAGGCTACCGTAAATCACGTGTACACAATAACAAATTTATGATACATTGTTTATTCACCTGTTTGTTCTAGGATAAACAACACGTCTAAAAGAAGTTTCGGCAATTTATTTATTTTTTATACGCGCATATACAAAAATAAGAAGAAAAGCAGCTGGCGTTCAGAAGAAAAATTTACACCCCGGTTTGGCAAGTAAACATTCTCACTGCATAAAACAACATCGGTCCACGGGGGTTCCGTCAATCTCTTGTCTCCTTGGGGCAAATGCCCTGTTGTGTTTCATCAGCCCTCCCCAGGAACAGCCTTGACTTGGCCCAGATTAGATGCTATAATTTAAAACAATATTCTTTCGCTTTCCTTGCGCATTTGTCAACAATTTTTTTTATTGCATTCGCGTTATTATAGATTCAGAAGGATTATCCAAATAATTTATTCTGTTTGTTAGTAGTTCAATTTTAGAAGAACCATTTTTGAGCACGGATTGAAGCCAACACGGTCTATGTTGTTAGATTTAAACGAATCAATGATAACCACTCATTTTGTGTGTTGAAGTCTAACGGAATGATTAATGTTTTAGGCAATCTCTGAAGATATATTCGAGTTGATGTCTACCTTTTTATTTTCTGTTGTCACGATGCGAACGTTGCTTTAGTTTGACACGTGATGCTGACCACGATGGCGATGAACGATAGAGATAATCATCCTGATGGCCCACAATCTCGCCTATTCACTAGAGAAAACAAAGTGGCTTTGTGCCATTTTTCAAAATTCGGTGTCGGAATACCTCCTCGGTATTAGTCGTGTTGACTTTAACACACTCGACAGCTGTTACAGAAACAGTTCGTTTTGTTAACATTCCTCTCTCGTAACTGCATTTCGTAAATTGTTGTCGTGCATAGTCCAAAGTGCCATCACTTTTTGACGCGCCGAATTTTTAAACCGGTAATTCTGTTTTATCAGCGAATGATCGCGCATTTTTGATACGACGACACACTACGCTATTATGTTAGTATCTGTCTTCTAGTATTTTTAAATGTAATTAGGCTAGTCCGCGATAACGTTATAATTGTTCCACTGTTTCCCGTGTTTACTTAATTTTAACACACATCCGCGTGTAGTGTTACTTGCGCGCGATATTGAGGCAAACGTAGCTGCATTTTGTTTACTGCTGTGTTTAGAATTTAACTGTTTAATCCTTTTTTCAAAATTCAAAATTATAATGATCAAAACCTCTATTTTTCTGGTAGAAATTAAGTGTTAATCGTGCTTATTATCCAGTTAAAGATGCATTTATCTCTAAACAACGGTCATTAACTTCCGTTTAAGCGAAGAGAGTCCCGCTGTTGCTGCCCGTTTCCGAGTGGCACTATTGTGTGAATCACGTGACCGAATTGGCGGGAGTGTGTTTGGCTTCAATGCTCTTTCTTAGAATTTTCTTGACCTATGGATATATCTGGCTTATCCCATTATTTGGTGGAAAATAGATCATTCGACTGACACTTTGAGGAAAATAAACGACAATAAATTACATTTGTGATGCGGATACGGCTGTTCGTATTCACCTTGTGACGTAACCGGATGGCCTGTTTAAATCTAGAGTCGATCAAAAAGGAAAAAAGTAAAAGATCAGTCGAGTGTAACTATAAAATAATTTCTTCCAGGAACAATCAAAAGTTTAATGGAAATGTTACATGATAAGCGTGAAGAAAGGGAATGGTGGAAAGTGTATCACGTGATGGTTGCGATAGTTTGAATGGGAAATACGTGAAAATATATAATCGCAGGATGCATTAAATTGAGGAAAAATATCAATTTGATCGTAAGATCTGACTTTAAACAAGAAGAAAAATATTACTTGCGACACGCGAATGAAAGCAAACGAAGCATTATTTTAACAACAACAATTAAATATCTGGAGTATCAACTATAATGGAAAGAGGCAAATCTGGGGAACATCATTTTTGGACACTCGATCCGCCATTAAAGAGATGTTTGAGCAAAAATACTTATCCACAGCGATACGAGAGCCGAAGCAAATGAAGCATTAAAGTTAAATAACAAAATGGCGCGCGAGACGAGAGAGAGAGAGAGAGAGAGAATTAATCGCGAAAACGTTTCCTGCAAGTAAACTCCTGTATCAGGCAAACAGATACAGTATAATTAATGTATCTGGACTCGTGTATCCAGCATAAAATTTAATTAGGACAATGTAAATAGAAAGTGCTTGGACAAAAATTCGGTCACAAGAATATTAATTGATATGGATTTCACGCGTTACCTTTTAAAGGATAATTTCGGTTTAATGAGGTTTTCGTTTTAAACGTTGGTTGTCACAATGTAGGTTAATTAACCATTAAAACACTGATTTAATCCTATCGCATTCGTGTGACAGACGATACCCAATAAACACTCTTTCATCACAAGAATTCGTGTTACAGGGACAAATTTTTATCCAAATACGTGTTATGATGATCATCCAAACGTATTTCTCTTAAATGGAGATTAAGTTGACAACTGATTTATGTTAAAGGGTAAAACTGTGCAATAAATTTTTCGAACTAAGAGTTTTTTCGTAAATCACGTGGTATAATATGACACGTTTTGAAACGAACTGTTACATCTCTTCGTGGAATGGTCGTACAAGATCCTTATGACGTCGAAACAATCCGACGAGGTATTATAATGATTATAAACTGCAAACATGTGACAATATGTCCCGAAAATATAAGAAGAAAAAAAAAAGTAGCGTCGGATGACCCAGGCGGGAATATCTGATGGCGGGAACTTATTAGTAACGTAAAAGATTCGGAGCAAGAGAGGGATCAGATTTCGACTTTCTCAGAAGTTTCCAATGTTGCGTAGCGCCTTCGGTCGCACAAACAAACGCCAAACTGACTCGGATCTTTATTTTTCTTCCTCTTTTGCCAGCCTATCGACTGACACGAGATGCGGTCGAAAGTCCGACTTCCACTCGAAGGAGACGCTTCGTATAATTGAAGTTTTTATGTCACGTGTCTGCCCGGCGTCACGTTTACTGTGTGTACGTGATCTTTGGCATAAGTTTTTTACGAGTTTATCCTTCCTTTTCTTTCGCCGACGTTGCCGTTCGCTTCTTCGTGAAACGTTTCCGAAAAAAAGTGTGTCAGTCATCAAACCCAATTAAATTTTCACGTGATGTACTTCTCGCGTAACCAGTCGTCTCTTCCACCAAATTATTAACCGTTATTCTTAGTGCCCGACGCATTTTTGGTTCTCTATAACACGTGAAAATACAATTGATACTTAACCAAGTGTCAACCAATTGATACTTAACTCTTGGTTAACCAAGTGATACTTAACCAAGAGTTAGTTAATTCTCTTCGAGTGACTGGACGGTTCGATACAAGTTAAGTGACCGAAAGTACCTTTTTTTTGAGGTTGCGACTCCCAATTGATTCTAGTGCGAAATTAATTAACCCCAACTTGCGAAGAACTCGAATCTGGTTGCATTTCTGCGTGATTGAGTCACAGAAAATGAGATCGCCGTTATAACCTTTAGCAGTCGAGTTCATTTTTCTTGGCTTCTTACGTCCAGGTTTTTTGCCTGGTGTTAACGCTCTATATTTTAAAACACTAATTCGCGTAACGGTCACACTACAGACGAAAGAATGCCTCACTTTTCGCGTAATCGAAACTTAAGTAGTACAACATATCGAGTAACGTTACGTGGGAAGAAATATGCGAATTACATATTAAACAGTTACGTGGGAGAATGGGTTACGGGATAAAAATCAGGACAAGACTTGGGATAATTAATAGGAATAGATAAATGTCACACAATGTCTACAGAAAAAAATTTATGTCGAGTTACGCAGCAAATGATAAATCTTCACGTTATAAGAAAGCAAAATTTAAGTAGGTAAATAAATAGATAATTTAGATTTATGGATATATTCTATATCACGTGAAGGTAAATAAATACTTTGCGTGATGAATATAATTGCATGGAATATGGTGGATCATGTTAGCCATAAATTTTGAGAGATCGACTTATTAAAATTGATGAAAGACGATTTTACTCGCATTAAAAGTATAGTATGCACAGCGCGAGAAAAAGTAATGTTACGTGACACAAAATCATAAACTCTTATTATCTGCAGAACGTTACGTGATTTATTACCTAGAACGTAACGTGAGCAGATTTAATTTTAAGCGATTTAAGACACTCGACTGGATGATACTGGCACACTCGGTGGTGTTTCGCAAAACATCGCATGATGCAGAAATTATTGCGTTTGGAAAAATGCCTCTCACGTGATCGAATTGCAAAAAAGAAAAATGTCGTCCGGCCCGGGGAAGCCAATGTCGCATCGACAACAGAATAGCAGCGTGTGTATGTATGTATGTGTGTGGATGCTGCACATTAATCCAGTCCATAATACCGGTTGTCAAACTGCACCGGAAATATCAAGCTTTTTGGTGACACCAGAATTGACACCATTCTTTACCCAAAAGTAGTGTTAGGTTTCCCCGCTCCGTGTGACGTACTGCACCGTGTGTGCACTGGTTTTATGAGGTCTGCAAAAAATTACTAGTTTATGGCTTTTTATTTACAGTCGTTTGCTAGGAGAAAAAGATTAAAAAATGTTGATAAAATTGGCAATTAATTCGAACGAGAATGTTAATTTTTGATTAAAACAATATTAAATAATGGAAGAAAAAGATAAAAATTACATTGGAAAGGAATAAGTAAATAAAAACAGCATAAAGACAGACTGTTAACACTATTAAATTTGCTTTTGCCACGTTTAAAGTTAAAATATGCAGAAAAAATTGCAACTATACGTAAAAATAGTTATGTATAACCAACGGATATAGGAGGACAGTAACAGAGAATACCTCCGAAATTTTTATAATAATAAGTACTATTGGTACTTACTGTTATAAAAAATTATGTATAACCAACGGATATAGAAGGGCAGTAACAGAGAATACCTCCGAATTTTTTATAGTAATAAGTACTATTGGTACTTACTGTTATAAAAAATTATGTATAACCAACGGATATAGAAGGGCAGTAACAGAGAAT
>WUQG02048595.1:0-10395 GCA_011317285.2 Androctonus mauritanicus
TCAAATAGCGCTTGTTTCGAGATATCTGTACAATGTGTTACAAAGCCCAAGGGAGGGGTTTAAACCCGGAAACCCCCTTGCGTACGCCACTGTACTGTATATATATATATATGTATATATGAACATTCGAAAGTACTTTTATCACCATCTTTGTATATGATTCTATATTGTTATCATTATTAAATTATTTGAATTCAATTAATAGAATTTAATATAATATTTTAACGAAGCAGCAAAAACAATTCGAAGAGTAAATTTACATTTATTTTGCCATCTATTGAAACTATAATTATATATAATTTAATATTTCTAAAAATTATATAAATATGGAAAAATAAATAACACGTTTTACTAATTATTAATTGTATTAGTTATTTAAGTCACTAGAAAACAAACTTTCCAGTCTGAACAATTTTGACGCATCGCCATTTGTTAAATAAGTTATTAAATTTTGCCGAATCTTGGATTATTCGATGTTAGAATGATTAGTCTGAAAAAACATCGAGTAGCCGAGTTATTTAATTCGAACTTATGAAAGATTTATGCTAGATAGTATATATATGACTATTCGACACAAACAAAAACACAAATTTACATACAATCGAAAATATAACATTTTATTTATTCATGTAAACAAACTATTGCGTTTAATCTTTGTTTTGTTGTTTTTCAACAAAAATCAATGAAATATCTTTTGTTTTATTATACTGTAGCTTAATTCATATCATCATTTACTTGAAAACATCTATTATTTTTAATCATTGAAGTAATTGAACATTTGTATTGTATTTCTTGTAATAAAATATTTTATATAAGCCTTTTGATGAGCTTGAAAATCTGTTGAAATTAAAAAGTTTTCATAGAGGGAATTGTTAAAACTAATAGCTTAGAATCATAGACATCTTAATTATTGAGTATTTTATTAAGACATAAGCATGAATATCATGGTGAATGTAAAATAAAAATTTAATTAAATTTCGTTTTGCTTTTTTTTTTTTAACTAAATACTAACTAACGATCCACACTATTGTCACGAATATTTTTGAGGAAAAATAATTAGAAGAAATTCGTTTTTAAATTTTACATCACAATATATTGTGAAAGTCTATTAATATTAAGCAATTCATATAAGTTAAAAAAGCATTAAAAGTTCTTTAGATGACATATTGTATCACTTAAATGCTATGGAAATATTTATTTGACTCTTCCTCAAGTTATTTATCTAGTTGAGATGGGATCACAATTCAGTTTTTTCTGATATTTGTGGAATTCAATACAATTAGAGTTCTCGAATTACGTCCACTCGCATTTATTACCATGATGCAATCAGTAAATTCTGTCCTATGGTCAATGAAATTTCATTGACCATGGAACAGAATGGAATTTTATTGAACATGATTTTCATGGGAATGAAATTCAACTTACAAAAACCAGAGACAAAAACAGGACGCTTCCTATGTGAGATCATTGGGTCAATTATTCGAACCCATGAAATTTCATTGACCATGGATTCTCTCCTAGAATTCATAGTCAATGAAATTCCATGGGTTCGAATCACTGATCCAATGATCTGACATAGGAAAGCGTTCTGTTTTGTGTGTCTGAATTTTGTAATTTGATATTCATTATATTTTTTTTGTCAACAGATGACGCCACTTTCCATTCACTTAGAATACTAAGTGGCAGGGGGAAGATAGGTTATTCCCTTTATTCCACGGGGAAGGTAGGTTAGTCCCTTTATTCCATAGGGAAAGCAGGTTATTCCTTTTATTCCATAGAGAAGGCAGGTTATGCCCTTTATTCCATAGAGAAGGCAGGTTATGCTCTTTATTCCATAGGGAACAGGTTATTCCCTTTATTCCACGGGGAAGCGAGGTTAGTCCCTTTATTCCATAGGGAAGGCAGGTTATTCCTTTTATTCCATACAGAAGGCAGGTTATGCCCTTTATTCCATATAGAGAAGGCAGGATATGCCTTTTATTCCATAGAGAAGGCAGCTTATGCCCTTTATTCCATAGAGAAGGCAGGTTATGCTCCTTATTCCATAGGGAACAGGTTATTCCCTTTATTCCATAGAGAAGGCAGGTTATTCCCTTTATTCCATAGGAAAGGCAGGTTATCCCCTTTATTCCACGGGAAAAGTAGATTAGTCCCTATGAAGGTCGTTTAATATTCGGTTTTCGCGCGTCCCCCGAAGAGGAGATGCGTGAAAACCGAATTTGAAGACGAGGCAGTCAAACCTGCCGGGCGGTCCGGATCCGTGTAGGGCCCCACCGTAGGCTCTCAGTGAGGATGTGGCACCGCCGAAGCAATCCCGATTCCGTATAGTAGCCCACAAGTGATCCCCCAGTGACAGACCCTCGGAACCACCAACGCGAGGTGACTCCTTTAAAGGCTTTTTACGACACGCAGGGTCAAACAGTGAATATATTCTAACCCTTACCCACAGGGAGGAAGTTTTTCAATTATTACAAAAGGAATGATCTTAATTGTATCATTTTGTGCATCGTGCCGGATTTAAAACGATATCATAAATTTACACGAAAATGCTATAAATATCACATGCAAAATATATGTAATGTTAACTAATTACACAATAATAAATAAAAATTATTGTGTAATTTTTTAAAATGGATTAAATGGATTTTTATATAACTTTATAAAAGGAATTAATTATGATAACTAAATATTATGTTTTATTATACAGTATTATAAAAGGGTTACTTTAATAAAAGGATAAAGTGTACGCTTTCATAATATATTTAATAAAAATAGGTATATTTTCATAGTATTAAAGGGTACTCTTTCATAATATATTTAATATTATCAAAAGGTACCTTTCATATTTTAAAAATTTAAGGGTTATATTTAATCCCTAAAAATTTAAGGATATTATATTATTCTTAAATTCTTTTTCCTTAATTTTTTAAGGTTGTCATGTTACTCTTAAATTTCCAAAATATGAAAGGTTGCCCTTTAATATTATGAAAGAGGTAAAATATATTATGGAAGAATACCCTTTTTTATTAAATTTATTATATGTAATACCCTTAAAAATATATAATTTTTATTTAATATTTAAAATATATAATACTCTTAAAAATTTGAGGATGTTATATTACCCCTTTCATTTTTTTAGTAAAACGTAGCATAAAATATAGTTTCTTTCTGCGTCGTATCACAAGAAATTTTTCCACATACGTTGCGTATGGTAAATAAAAAAACAAAACAGTTGTTTACATTCACCATAAGTTTGCCTTACAGTTAGTATTGCCTTATCTTATACTATTTCCTCTTAAATTCTGTTTCTCTTCTACATATATTGTGTACCGTAGATGTAAACAAAACAATTGCTTACATTTATTATAAATAAATTTGCCTTATCTCATCTGTTATTTTTATCTTAACTACTTTTTTTTTTTTTTTTAGATTTCCGTTTTTGTTTATTTTTAATTTCTGAACTTTTTGAAATTTTCTTTAGCATCTTGAATAATTTTTTTTTATTACTATTATTATTTTTTAATATTTAATTAATAATACAGAGAAATTTTAACTCCATTTTTCTCCATACATTTTGCTGAAATAGATTATTAACTGTTATTGTGTTGTAATTAAATGGGCATTAATTACAGTACACTTGTATAATACAACAGTATAAAGTTTTCTTTGTTGTTAGTTTTAAAGGAAACACTTAATGAGATTCATATATTAGGCATTTAAATTTTAGATTGTGGATGCTAAATGTATAGTTCTTTAATGTATAGCAATTCTTTAATGGATTACTTAAACGTATACAATATGGATGCTAAATGTACAGCATTCATATTGTGGATGCTATACACTCACAATGTGGCATCCACAAATGTACAGCATCTACATTGTGGATGCTATACATTTGTGCATCCAGAAATGTATAGCATCCATAATGTTGATTCTTGATTACATTAAAGAATCCACAATGTAGATTCTTTAATGTATAATTCTTTATTGTATAGCAATTCTTTAATGTATTAATAACTATACATTAGTTCTTTATTATACAATAAAGAACTAATGTATAGTTCTTTATTGTATAATAATTCTTTAATGCATTACTTCAATGTATACAATGTGGATGCTAAATGTACAACATCCACAAATGTATAGTTCTCTAAAGAACTATATAAATTTAGCGTCCACAAATCAGTGTTCAGATATAAATTTTTAAACTATTGGCAAGTAAATTTTTAACAGTTTCATTGCATCTTTCGCATAAAAAAAACTTAATTAGGCAAACTTTAAATTTATGATAAGTTAGCTGCATTATGAAGAATGTGATAACGTATTGTGAGTATCGTGAATATTTGCGACTTACTCGCAATACGGTGCCACAAAAACGCTTAATTATGCAATAAAAAATGTATTTAATATCCCAATTTATGTTAATCCGCTAACATAATGTTACTATGTTTTATGCCAAGTTTTTCAGTTTACGTCTATCGCGGTTCCACAAACATGCCGTTCCTAACACTCATTCATATGCTGGTGTTCAGACAGAAGACATAAACACCTAAGATTACTTAGGTTTCGACGTAACACAGTATTTTATGTTCATTTAACGAAAATATTTCATGTATTATGTTCTATTTTTGTCAAATAACGCTATATAGTATCAAATTTACTGCTTTCGGATTATAAATTGTTATAAATGTTGGAAACTTTTGAATCCCTTCAGCTGAATACATCCATAAATCTTTTAGTAGATTTAACACCTGAAGAAATTATAATTTTTTTAGAGTGTAGTTTTCTTAAAATAAACTAGTGTCATGTGTTAAAAGAAATAAATTCACAAGAGAATTTAACCCAGAAATTCTTTATTGATATTAAAAAAAATGTACAAAAATATAATTATGAATTAATTCATCAGTATTATATGAAACAATACGATAAATCTTATTTTTATGATAAATTTTCAATATATATTTTGAAAATTACGCTACTAATAGCGCGAATCATGTTTTTTTTTATGTTATAATGAGTAGTGTAATAAAACTTTAGCTTACTTTAACTCTCTGTTATGTTCAGAACGATGTACTTCGTGTCACCAGTTGTGATTATCAACAATATTTCGTGAATTATGAGTGGTAAGAATGAATTAAGATTTTTTTACAACAATAACTATTTCTTACTGAGTACGTAAATTGCACTTCGGTGACCAGAACGTAATCTTCCACTTTTACATTAATCCTATGAGAAACGTCGTTTCGTTTTACGTCATTACGTAAAACGAAGCGACATTTCTTATAAGATTAATTACAATGTCAATGGGTACGGGGTTGTGTGTATTTTCCTATTTATAATATTTAATTGATTTATTATTAATATAAAACTTCTTATTGAACAGTAAACCAACATAATTAAACAAAATATGCATTAAAAATGTTTTTTTGAACATTATTTAATCCAAAAATTGCCTGTAAAGAATTTTATAAAACATAGATTACAGAAATATATTTTAATAATCAGCTGATATACATATTTAATTGGGAAAAATTTCTCTTAAAATTTCAACAGTCATTATTAACATATTCAATTTAACGTCACAGTTTTAGACTCTATTTTCCTAGAAGAAATAAGTTGTGAGAGTTTCCATTTTGTCTTCATAAACCCCTTAAAACTTTTGTGCCAAATGATACATTTTTATGAAATTCACTAAGATCATATCATTGAAGATAATCCTGAAATTATCTTCTTCCTCTTCATCTTTGGCTTTTCCTATTTCTATATGGGATGCTGTTTTTGATGCGCTTTCTCCATTGCGCTCTGTCCTTCGTCCACTCCCTTCTGAGACCCTTTGATCTCAGATCCTCATTCACAGTATCTTGTCATCTTCTCATGGGTCGTCCTCTTTTCCTCCTTTCTTTAACTTTTATGTTCATAACTCTTTTATAATCTCGAAATTATACACTTTCAAATTCCATTATCATCAACCATTCAATATGGCCAACATATATGAGAGAAGTAGACATTATTTCATTAAATTTGTTTTCTGATTATTGTAAAAGTAAATAATTTACATTGAAAAATCCTTCAAAATAAAGAAAACCAACAACAATTTCGTGAAATTTAACATAATTTTATCTATCGTTTTATGTTACTCCAGCAAGAACTTGCAATCTTTCATTCTATTCTGTTCTCCTAATTGTTTTTTTTTTTTTTGTGCTTAATGTTAATTAAAGTTTAATTATATTAAAAAACATTCAACTATAATTTAGGAAGATCAACAGAAACCATTTTTAGTAAAAATTAATTTAATTAATCGAAAAGACAGTAGAATTTTCCATCTTTTATGGAAATTCTCAAGTGAATATTTAAGATTATCAAGATTATCGAAGTTTCAATCGTGGTAAGTATTTAAGATAATTAAATTAATTTTTTTGGTTTTTATCATTATAAAATATTTATGAGAAGAATACTGTTTCATAATTTATCTCAGCTGATATTCTCCAGATGTGTGGCATCACTTAAAACTTTATTAATTAATCCAAACGGTTCATTAAAAACAACACCAATTTATTAAACATTATAGAACTTGATTTTCCTTTATTTACTTAATCATAATAAAAAAAAAAGATTACAAATATATAAAAAAATAATTATAAAAAAGAAAAATACATTAAATACAACTGTTTGAGTTACTAACATAATTCTTTCGTAAGTTTTATTCGTAACTCCATATGTACTATACAACTCAAAAAATCTACTCTTACGATGAACACAAAACACCAGGGGCATACCAAGGGGAGGGGCGGAGAGGGAGGACCGCCCGGGCCTCTGATCAGGTGAGCCTGTGAAGAACCTTAAGTTTTAAGTAAATATCCTATATTTAGGAATATAAAAAAAAACTACTTCGTATTCTGGGAAGATGATTACGTATAAATGTGCCGTGTTTATGTTTAAAAGTTTATGTTAGAAGCGCTGATGTTATAATTTTATAAGATATGAGCAATTTTCCATCCCTCTAGCTATGCGCACGCTTCATGCGGCAGCTCGGGTGGTAGATACCATGTGCAGAAAGTGGATGGGTAAGCGTGTCAGATTAATAAGCTTTTTAAAACATATGTTTGTTTGCTAGATGTAAGTTGTTTTTTCTTCAGTCTTGAGATTTTTTGTTTTCCAAATCATTTTAAATGTTTAATTTTGATTAAATAAATGTTAATTATATATTTATATTGACAATTTCTATGGTGATCATTCCAATTAGGGGACCCCAGGGAGACTTCCGCCCCGGTTCTGGATAGCTGTAGGTCCGCCATTGGTGCAGACATAGAAAGTATGAAAACCACGACTTAAAGAGAAACGTAGATCGTGTTTCTCTTTAGTCAGTGTTAATCATATCCATATCATATTATTACGCATTTCTTACTAAAGTTACTCACATTACCAACCAATTTCGACACACTTTATCAACATATCATAAAATTGAAATTATATCCCAAATTTAATTCAGTAATGTTCATCTATTCAATAAAAATTAAGATCCCTAATCTAAAACTATGCTGACATATTATTGTTCGCATTTCATGAATTAAGAAATATATGCAAGATTCTAACACTTTCACGATGTTCAAGTTATTGTTTTTGAAAGCATGGAAAAAATAATAATTTATCTTTATCAAATGATTTTATCGTTAAATGAGTTTGATCCTTTATTCTTCCTATATTAATATTAATTAAGAAACAACAGTGAGCCAAGTATAGTAGTCATTGATTAGCTCTTACTAAGTGAATCATTTTGGTCGAAATTCAACTCGTTTTAAGTTCAAATGTCAGATTAATATCAAAGTATTAATTTGAACAACTATATTCGTAAAAAGTATTCAATACGGCAGCGGTGTTCAACCTTTTTTACTCTTACAGCCCTAAAAACTTTATGTGTGTATTTAAAAATTTATTTATCATTTTTAATTATTTTAATACAACAAATAATACAAATATATTGGAATAAAATATTTATTTCTCTATTTCGAAAACCAAAGTTAGAAAAAAAAAAAAATAGATTGATTACAAATTCATAAGTTACAGGAAATGCTGGTTAATTAAAAAAAAAGTTAATGTGAAATTTGTCATTGTTTGGACTTCGCAATATTTTCATAGGTTGATATAAAGAAGTGGCCAATGGCAGACAATCATCCAAATGATCATTTATAATTTGGTTTCTTGATGTTTTATAACGAAAAAGCAGATTCTGACAACTGTGTCGATACGAAACAACAGAATTTTTTACGCAGTATCAATTAATATTGGAAATTTTTCACGTGTATACAGTATTTCCAAATGGTAAGAAAATTACTCATTTGACAATTTTAACGAAAAATAAACAATAGCAAAACACTTAAAGAGAATTAAAAAATAACGCAAAATAATGATAAATAAAATATTATGTTTTCAGTTTTAATTAAATTTGTAAATAAGGATGAATAAACAAGAGGTCAACCAAACATCGCTCCGCGATCGACGTGTTGAACACCACTGCAATATGGCATCAAATCCCAAATCTGAATTCGCAAAATTGATAAAAGAATAAAGCAGAACAAAAATCGGAAAATAGTGATTCTTTCCCCCTCCTCCTTCTCTTTCTTCACTTCCTCTGCTGACACTTTTATAGATCCCATCGTTCAACCAATTTCGATGAAATTTGAGATATTGATTTTCTTACGTTATTTGAACCCCCTGACCATTTCATCACAATAGAGTCAAAATAAAAAAGGAGAAATAGGTATCACATCTCCATACATATCTCTACAGATCGCATTGTTCGACTATTTTTTACCAAATTCGGAATGTAGATATGTCTTTGTTCAGTTAGTCTTCTAAAAATTTTGGCCCAATTCGGGCTAAAATTAAGGAACATAGAAGAGATAAATTTTCTTTTCAGAAATGCCTATATAACTGATTTCAATTTAAATCTGTAATGTAAATATTTTTTAAGTTATTTAAAGCCGTGTTTCTCAAACTGTGTTCAAGAACTCTGGGGTTCCGCGAACGAATTTTCGGGGTTCTGCGAAGAAAAGAATACGATCTCCTCTAAAAGTTTGTTTGAATTTTAATTTAGAAAAAATATATAAACATTTTTTTAAAATTTGCATCAACTTTAAGATTATCTTTAACCAACGTTGAACCAAATATCGAAAATTTATACAAGTTAATGTAATTTCATTAAATTCCATTCCATTAAATTCTTAAATTCATGAATTAATAGTTATGTTTTTGTTATTGGATTTGTTAATAATTTTATTTTTATTTTATAATTTTTTCATTAAATATGAATTAGTGTATATATTTAATTTTAAAATAATTTTTCTTTCGTTATTTTTTCTTATAAAACAATTCAGTGAAAAAATTAATTTTCTTTGTTGCAATTTTTTTACATAAAATATCTGGAAGACCTTGAAAGTTTCTGAATGTGAAAGATTTCTTTTTTTAATTTGACTAAAATAACCTCACCTCTGTTTTAATCGCAGAATACGCAAAAAAAAAGTAGGATAATAAGACGACCATACCCATACGACAATTCATATTTTCAAAAGTGTTCCGCGAAAACGAAAATAAGTTTGTAGAGTTTCTTAGGGCCAAAAAGTTTGAGAAACATTAATTTAAAGCTTTCTGAAAATTCCTGCCTCATAAGGCCAAAATGAAGGGATAGGGAATTTTTTCATATCAAGCTTTTTATAGATCGCATCGCTCAACTAACTTCAAGCAAATTTGATATATAGTATATGTTAATGTTTCATAAAAATTTCGATTTAATCGGCTAAAAATAAAAAGCATATATTAATGATGCCATTGCATATTATTGTTAGAAAATCTTTCCCAGAAAAACTATTTTCATCTAAAAAATTAATGATAGCCAATCAAACATGTCTGAAGATGTAAAAATTAAGCAATATACAGTACTATATTTGTAAGATATTTATTACAATTTATATACTCATACTCATTTATTTACTCTCAGCATACAATTAAGTAAAATAAGAGCCCTCAATAAAACAACCCAAATAATTCGACAAAAAAGATATACATACAATCAGTGTTAAGAAGAATAATTATTATAATTAATAGCGGCTCTTAATAGGAATGAATTTTTATATTTGACGGTCCGAAATTTAGGTATTTAAAAAATCACAGTATCTTGCAAAAAATTGAGGCACATTATAATAAATACTGTATTACAGGATGGAAGCTTCCCACAGATATAGTTTTCATATCTGATGAAATGATTATATCATTGAATGACTTGACGTTTAACAAATTATGAATTTCCTGGATATGGACATGTTGATCCCATCAAAAACATCTCATATGTAAAAATATAAGCCAAGTACAGTATTACCGAAACAGGATATTTGTGAAAAT
>WUQG02048606.1:0-10394 GCA_011317285.2 Androctonus mauritanicus
ATTTCCCAGTGTACGGAATTTAAGTTTATTCATAAGAAAATATCTTATGCAAATGTAGTATGATTATGAATTTACGATCATAAACATTTAATTGTATATCTAATTGTATCTATTGTAATTGTATTATATTTAATTGTATCACTGTATTTGTATTCACTGTTTACGGTGAATACAAATACAGTGACATATTTTTGTTTTATGACAAAAAAAATTGTTTTTATGCTATTGTCTTTCCTATATTTATTCAATTCTGGAATTTAACAAGTTTCACTTTCTATATTATTCATAAGTTTTAATTGAATATGAAAGTTTTAACATAATTACTTGACTGAATTTTATGATGAAATATACATATATGAAAATATATTTATTTATATTAATATTTAAGATTTATTTTTACAAAGATTCATTCCCTGTTGCTAATGATAAGAAAATAATTGCAGGAATAAGTAAGCTCTTAAATTTGTTAATTACTTTTTGTTTGCTGTACAGGTATCCCTCCTATAATACGGTAGAGATTCCTGAAAAACAGCGTGTTATATGAAACCGTGTTATATACAACACGCTGAGAGCCATGTGTATATAACACGGAAGGAGAGATATGTTTCAAACCCAATGAAAAATAAATAACTTTTTGTAATTCCATATAAGAAAATTTTTATTAAGAATATTAATAACACGAAATATAGAGAAAGAAAATATATATGCGTAAGATCCAAAAAAAAACAATATACATCAAACAAAAGGAAAGAAAAAAAGTGTATAGCCTATATAACATTCATTAATAATTATATCTTTCTTATTACTGTTTCATTAAAACGAAAATGTTTTTTTTAACAATATCAACTTTACTTTCTGAACTTTTTATGCATTTAAAGTTTGTGTATCTTCCGCTGTCTTTATAAAATCTGTAATCTAACCCGCTAGAAAACAATCGTTCCTTAACATATACTCAAAAAAATTTATGAATAAAACAATTTTTCCTTTCTTTCATATTCCTCAATTGAGAAATAAATAAAAACTTATTTTTTATCCAAGAACTGAACGTTTAGAACACAAAATACTTAATTATCACCAATTAACTCAATTTCAAAACAAAATCGAAAATAGACTGCATATCGTCCCTCTCACGGCCAACTAGAGAAATTACATTTATGACTAATTTTAGCAAAGTATTTCCCAATGATTGCATTTTGTGCGTATATTGTGTGTCCATAATGTAAAATTACAAAAATTAATAAAAATGTTTTGTATTGTAGGAGAATAAACGCAATTTTCTAAATGTGTTAAGTAAAAACCGTGTTATACAAATATGAAGGTTTCCGCAATTTTCTGATCGTATTAGAGCGAGACTGTGCTATACGGAGATCACGTTATACCTGTATATATCATAATGTCCTATGACATATACGTGCCAGCATAGATACGAAACTAATTACTAGAGAAACTACCTACAAATATCCATTTTTTATATAATTTTATTTACATTATCTGAGTCATATAAATAAATTCTACAAATGTATTATATATGTATATGAATATGAATATATACAGTATATAACGCATCAGGAATAAGTAATAAATATATACTTAATTTTTAATGATCATATAATGTTTCAATCTTGTTTTTTTAATGTTTATAGAAGTCCAGCCTTCAAATTCAAGTTCTTCATTCGTTTTTGATTCTGATGAACTGATTCTGTTTTTGGTGAAGATAAATATACTTCTCTTTCCAATTTATTTTCATGTTATTTTTTACATTTCATCTTTTAATTCATCATCAATATTATTCTGAATTGTGAAATTATCTTTCACAATTCTTACAAAAAGTTTTATAACTGTGTTGTAAGAATTGTGAAAGATTTATACAAAGTTTTATAAACTTTTGTGTTTAAACAAAAGTTTATAAAACTTTTGTTTAAACACAAAAGTTTATAAAACTTTGTATAAATCTTTCACAATTCTTTGTATAAATCTTTAAAACTTTTGTTTAAAGGATACAAAGATATTGGAAACAAAGATATCTTTTTTACAAATATATTGGAAACAAAGATAACCTAGTTTGAACGAAAGTCCTCAGACAGAGTATACCTGGCCGAGGCCAGAATTGTGCAAACGCATTTGAAGTTTGAATGAAGTCTGTCTGTGGACAAAGTATACTCGCCTTAGGCCAGATTTATGGAAAGGTACTTTGAGTTTGAATGAATAACCAGGATAGAAAACCTCAGACCAAACACAATCTAGCCAAGGACAGACTAGGCCTGTCCTACAAATTCTGTTCGTTAAGTATAGTCAAAGACAGATAAATAATGCCCATTGTAATTCTAGCCTCATAAATTTTGTCCGTACATAGTCTATCTAGATCTAGGTTAGGACAAAAAATATATGTTCCAGGACAATGTATAGTTATTTATAGACATTTTAGGCCTAGTCATGGTCATTTACAAGAATATAATATCATAAATAAAATTGTGACTAATAAAATGTTAAAAATGTTTTTATTAACATTCATTAAATTTCACAACAACATTTTGAAATATAATTTAAATCTTGACCAAAAATATTTAAAAATAACTTTGGTTAATAATATAAAAAATTAATCATTAAAAGTAAAATTTCATTTAACATAGTATAATCTATAATATAACTTTCATAACGCAATTTATAGGCCCTAATGATATTCATAAATGTTTTTCTATTAAATCCAGTATTTCTTTTTGATTTCTTTTTTGCTGGATTTTATGCTTTGAATTTTGTATCTTTTTTTGTGCAACTGTTTGTCTGATTAATTTCTCTATGCAATCTTTTTTTTTATTCAGAATTCTATTATCCTGATGGCAGTTGAAACTAGATATCTGTATTCAATTGTATTTAACTTCATTACTGGAAGATTTTGTTGTTTCAAGATTCTATTCATATATTGCAATGGATTATTTATCACTGTCATTGATGGTATTAAAATAAATTCAGATAATTTGGATTTTGGTATGTTATTAAAATAATATTCAAAAATTTCTTTTTCAATCTCAGATTCTAGTGTAAATGTTGCCATTCCAGTTTCTATACTCTTTACATTTGAAACAAAAAATATTTTTATTAAACAATATTTACATTTTAAACAAAATTACCATTCCTTATAAATTACGACTTATTCGAGTGGGACTTTGAAAACTACTTTTTATCTGATGATATATTCTTCATACTGGATTCAAAAGATATGTTAATTTGAAGTATCGACAACAAATGACTGTCAGTTATTCTTGATCTTAATTTTGATTTATTTAAGTGCAAAATTGAAAATGTTTTTCCACAAATATATGTACTTCCGAATAACGAAGCCATTCGATATGATGTTTTAATCACTCAGGTATTCGTCTTCTATTGACAGCTTTTTATAAAACTCATCCAGGCTATTATCACGAAAAAATATTTTTATCTCACTGTTCTCTTGTAAATTAATCAATTCGAATTGCAAATTTAATGGTGCAATTTCAGGATTAAAAGAAAATGGATTTTCAAATATAGATAGATTTTAAAAATTATGAGAAAGAACTAAGAAACGCCTAAATTCATCTAACAATCTTTGAAATGTATTACGATACTTTTCTGATATCGATTAAAAGCAATATTTGAAATTCTTACTATATTTTCATGGCTTTTATATAATAATTTAATAATTTCCAATTTTTTTATATTAATTACTAATAAAAATATTTCTTTATTAAATCTTGCAAAATGTTTTATCGATTTTTAAAGTTTTATTTTCTATATTTTTCAGAAATTATTGTTCAAATTTCATCAACAGTTTATGCAGACTTAGCTTAGCTAATGGTAAATACTATTCGTAGCTTTCTGATTTATATTGTCAAATTTCTGCCTTTTATTTCTTTATTTTTATCGATGATAACTGAAATATTTTTATAATCAGTAATCTTTCGCAATTTTAGCGACAAGTTTTTATAAACTTTTGTTTAAACTTTCATTAATGATTTCCTATATAAAAATATTGGTAAAACTAACTTGTTTAAATATTTGAAATTAATAAGAATATACAGTATTTTCATAGTTTTCATGTAATAAGAGTAATTTTTCCAATTTTTTCCTACTATAGCCAATATCAAGTGAATTTTGCATTAATTATTAATAAATATATTTACTAAACTTTGTAAAGTGGCGGGACAAAATAAACCATTCTGCTATAACAGACATTAGTAACTAACAATTAAAACTCGCACAAGGCGGATGGGCCATACTCTCCATATAAACAGGGAATAAGAATAATAACCATTCTACGGGCTACCCGCCCATGCGAAGCGATCAGCCGAATTATGGCTAATGGGGATCGACGGGTCGGATACGGACCCATAATAAATTTTTTCAAGTGAAATCCGATATTCAAACCTAGATCCTCCAGAAGTGGAAAGCCGGAATGTTTCTCCACGGCCAGTCCGGCCAACCAATGAAATTGTTTAAAATTCCAATTTTTGAATTTGAATTTTTTAAAAGTTTATTGATGTGTGCATTATTTTGTTTTTTTTTTTTTTTTTTATATAAATTTGAGTATCTTGCTAATATTTGCAGATAACTGTCTTTTTAACTTCTCCGAGTCTGTGACTTAGAAAGTTGCTTGCATTATCGACCGACGATATCCTTTCTAATTTTAAAAATCTCATAAAAAATTATGAATACAATTAGATTTATAATTTTTATATAATAAAACTTTATCTAAGAATTTTAATGTTTACTTTCATGAATTCTTGGCAGTCTTTAGCTCTTAGTCATGTTAATAGTGTCCCGCATTGGCGTTTTAGAATAATGCTTGTTTTACCTTTGAATAATTTGCGCAGTTGTCCGAATCCGGGACCGACTAATCGAGTTTGTCTTCTAAAGTCGGTACGACTCCTCCAGGTGTGGGCAGTCTTCGTCATCTCACCATGCTATTTAATACTCAACATAATGGAAAGTGGCGCCATCGATTGGCAAAAAAACTTAATAGTTCTAATCATTAGAAATAAGCTATTTTGCGTTAATTCTTGACTTGTAAAATTCGAACTATTACCAAACCTTCACACAGTATTTTGTATAACATACCCGATGTTTACATAAACATTCAATTATTTGAACAACCATTATTTCCAATTAGTTCGATTAATTGTTATTCTATGCATATAAGAAAACGATGAGTTTTATATTCGCGACATAAATGAAGTGTATTATCTTTTGTCATAATTAAGAGAATGCAAGAATAAATACAATTATTAATGTCGCAAATTCCTTATTTGCTACATGACAAATCTGTTGTTTCAACAATGACAAAATGATTCATTGGCATGACAAAATCGTTTCAGAAATGTAACATGATTAGGATATACGACAAATGACTTGTTGTTAAAAATTCTCCAATGATGTTAAATTTTATCCACCTTTTAATATAATCGAAGAAATTTTTTGATCGACCTGTTTATAAATACTGTAAGTGATTGCTCTTTACATAATTAACCTTCCGAATATGAACGAAACTTCCAAAAACTATTCAAACAGATCATTGAAAATTGTTGAATTATTACATAAACAAATGACACAGTTTTAATTCTTACATAACAACTTTTAAAACCGAAACGAAGCCTATAAATATTTTTTAACCTTTATAAAAACAAGTGAATGTTTTTAGAACACAAAACAGCGATGAATTATCATCATATTGACAATTCAAAAATGATTAATGTTTAAATCAACTGATTTGCTAACCAGGCGACATTATAAATTGTTCATATTTTCAAGTTTCATTACTATATATTTCTCTAGCTTTATAGGAAAATTTTTTTTTATGGTTTATTTATTTTCATGGAAAATGATATTAAATATTATAAAGATTTTAAATATTTAAAGCATTGGTATTGTACGCTTGTATGATTTCTAAATTATTAGTTTCAAATATAATTTACGTAATTTAAATACAGTACTCTGTGAAATGAAGAATTTTTGTAAAACATTTTTAAAATATCATTTAATACATATTACAGGAAAATAAATAATCGTTTGATATCAAAATCAGAAAATAATTCTTATATTTTCCTACTTGAAAAAAGTTATCATTTGGTTTAATGATAATCCACATTATTATCGACCGATTTTTCAAATATAACTGATTAATACTGCATGATAAGTTAACTGTTGTTATGCAGAACTCTTAATATATAATATTTATTAATGCATTTTTAAAATATTACATTAATGAGAAAAAATTGCATTGATAAAACTTCATTGTGCTCAACTTCTTGAAGAAAAATTTTTGGGAAACTAAAGCATCGTTAAAAGTATACTTTATATCCATATTTCTATTTACATTTATTTATTAATTATTAATAATTCCATCTTTATATATATTGAATTCTAGAAAAAGTTAGTTTCTTTCTCTTTCTCATAAGTCCATCACTGTTATTGAGATGATTTTAAATAAATACTTCTTACATTTTTCTTGCATGTATAGTTTTATTTTTATTAAGTTTACTGGTATTTTATTATGTAAATGAATACTAATAGTAGATTTGATCCAAAAATTGAAATTAAATTAATACGAGAATTTTAAGAATTATGAACACGTTTCGATGGTATATTTTGATATTCTGCTATCGTTATATAAAAATTATATAAATTTTGTGAAACAAAATTTTACTAATGGAACAAAACCGTTTCCTATTGAAACATAATTATACAATAATTAAAATAATTTATATTTTTTTCATGCTTCGAATTAACCTTTTCAATTAGTCATTATTAAAACTGTTTACGCTAAATATAACATTACGCTAATTATACGTTTGAAAAATCTTTTAGTATGGCTATTACTATATAAAATACTTATTATTGTTGGTTATTAAACCATATAATACGCATCACGGACATACGATTGCGTATCATATGGTTTAATAACCAACAATAATAAGTATTTAACGATTATCATATGACATACTATTAAATATAACGATTTATCATTAACGATTTAACGATTTATCATATGACATACTATTAAATATTATATATTATAATAATAAAAAATCAAATTCTGCTAATATTTATATATGGTGCGCGTATTAATGGTAAATGTTACACTTAATACGCGCACCATAAATTGATGTGTAAAATTGCTTATAGAAGTTTTTATTTAAAAACTTCTATAAGCAATTTTACACAATAATAATAAGTTTCAGTTGTACAGCACAAATAATATAATTAATAAGTTTCAGTTGTATAGCACAAATAATATAATTTTATTTATATAATAAGTTCTGTACGTTCTAATCATTCATATATTAGCTTGATTTAAATATTATCACTCGAAGTATCAAGATTAATTGAATTGTTTCCCTCAATGAATTACAATTAATCAGATGATGGTTAAATTTAAAGTTATTTTAAAGTTCTGTGCCACTAAAAATGCATAAATTTATACTAGGTGGAGACCAGTTAGTGATCTAATCTACAGTATATGAGATTAGCTGGTATATTGAAAGATGGAGATCAATGGGAGGGCCTAGATTTATTTTAAACATAAGTGGGATCCGAATCCTCCAGGTGGAAGTTATCGCTGTTCTGCATGGACAAGCATTTCAATCATCATATATATATAAACACGTAACAAAAAACTAAACTATAGTACTGAATTTACATTTTAGTTTGCTATATTCATGCTAAAACGAATTTTCGAATAAATTGATTTGTCTTCTATAGGCCTGTATGATTGCATATTCTAGTTCTATAAAAAAAGTATTAATAAATTTTTAAAATTGCTTTATCATTTTCTGTCGGTGCTTCTATTATCTTTCATTAGTAAATTAACTATCGAAATTGTTTAAAAATTCTTGGAACCGTGATGACTATGCAATTTAGCAAAAACTCATAAATTACTTCTAAACCACGATTATGCCAGTAGGAACTGAATTGGAGATGACGATACATGCTAGTTGTTTTGCTAAAATGCAGTGGCGTACCCAGAGGGGGGCGTGAGGACGATCCGCCCCGGGCATCAAGCTGAATGGGGGGGACAAGAGTATGAAATATCATTACTATTCACCAGATATTTGTATAAAAATTTTTATATAATTTTCAATTCTTAAAAATTATTTAAGAAAATGTGGGTAAAATAAAAATATATGTTGAAAGTTAAAATAGATCTATTTTTTTGGAGGAGGTGAGGGCCAAACAAAAAATGCCGCCCCGGGTACTAAAGATTCTGGATATGCCACTGCTAAAATGTATTAAAGTTTTCGTGCTGAAATATTTCGGTTTTGCAATTAATTAAGCCACTCTATAATGCCATATACACGAAGAATCAGTATCAATAAGTATACTTGTATATTCATTAACTTTTAAGGAATATTTTACCGCATCATTGAATGTAGATATGCCATTTTTATTAAAACACGTCAGGGTGGGGCAAAACCGGGTAGTATCCTTACTTCAGTATCTGAAAAAAATAAGAAAACTTCTAAATTAAACTTTTTTAAAACTACAAAAGTCAGTAACACAAAAGAAGAAAGTATAAAAAGCACAGAGAAAAAAGATGGAGAAAGTGAAGTAAAGAAGGTTAAGAAAAGTGAAAAAAAAACATTGAAAACACAGAATCGTCCTTAGAGGAGGAGAAAAATACTGAAGCCTGCATATTTTTGTAACGAACTATACGCACATTCCAAATCAAAGATATTACAGGTGCAAAACTGAATCTAAGTGATCTTGTGATTTGTTCAAATACAGAGGAAGAAGCTAATACATTTATATGTGAATTTTGTTGCTAAAAGAATAAAAATGATTTTTTTTTAATTTTTTATAAATAAAAATTTTGAAAATGTGAACTGTTACATATATTCAAATGGGTGCCCGATTTTGCCTCCACTCATGGGCCAAAACTGGATATTTGCAATTTTTTAAAAAACCCCCAACCTAAAAAATAAACACACTTTTGACATATAAATCCATAGTTCCTGATATATTATTAGGCTTCAGCTAATCTAATTTTTAAAATTTTTCTGAACAGATTTAAAAAATATGTGACTTCAAAGTTAAGGTACCCGGCTTTGCCTCAACTTCTCCTATATATTTAATTCGAATTTATTATTATGAATCAATTATCATCTAACATGCATTAATTAAAATTTGCATGTTAACAAACACACATCTGAAATCTAGTCCCTAAGCCAGCGTTTCCCAAACTTTTTCTATGACTTCACAAATCCTGAAATTTTTACGGAACGCCTCGATATTTTATAGTATAGGTAGATATTAATAATAATTAAATTAGACAAGTAAATATAAGAGTTGATTAAACAAAAACATTTATCATCAAATTGGAATTACGTAAAATAAAACACATGAAAATAGTAATATATACTACCGACTCCAGTTTCAACTTGGCACAACATTTAAAATCATATGAGGCTTATATTAATTTTCATAATTTTTACAGAATACTTACTGACCTTCAGCGGAATATAGTTTGGAAAATGCTGCCCTAGGCAAATGTGCACTATCAGATTCTTAAGATTTGTGCCATCGTCAAAAACATTAAAGTAAAAATATGACTAACTACATAATGAAAAACTTTCTAGATTAATTTATTAATAAAAAAATACAATTTTTTTGTTTTGTTTGTCAGTTGTAAGATCTGAGAGAGAAAAGGAAAATCTTTTAGAATGATTATTCTGTAATGAAAATTTTATGATTCAGCATTAACATGAATGTAAATTTAGATTTAATTTAAACAACTTAAAAAAAATGCCAACAACAGGAAATGAGAGATTTTTAGAGAAAGAAAATTTACTATATTGTAATTGAAATAACGATATACAGTAATGATTCGCTTCTTATATGAATATTTAGTTGTTCATCAGATTTGTAACAGCACATTTCAGTGATTATTAAACCACACTACATTGGCAACTGCTCATTGAGATCTCTCGACAATTCGTTATTAGAGTATGACTAACACAAAAATTATTATTTTTTATCTTTTTTTTGCATTTATCTGCCGATGTTTCTTTTCACTTCTGGTAATAATTTTATTCGATCAAAAACATTTAATGCATAAAAAATAAACCAAGAATTAGGGATTATTTTTTACATATGTTTTTATTGAATATCATTTACATTTTACAAGTTAGATGAAAACTAATTTTTCAGAGAATAATTTTAACGTGTTAATATACTATTAAATATTCTCTTTGTTTTTAATCCGACTGAATCGAAATTTTTACGAATACAATATACATATAAGTCAGTAGTTATGTGCCATTTTAGTTAGTAAACTTATTTTCATAAGCTATTAGTAAAATTTTACTAATAGCTTATGAAAATAAGTTTTTACTAGCTAAAATGGCACATAACTACTGACTTATATG
>WUQG02048617.1:0-10394 GCA_011317285.2 Androctonus mauritanicus
ATTAAACCACTTGTACATTTACTGGTAATGCAGTGTTTTTCTTAAACCTGACAAATGTAAAAATAAGAAACAAAATGTGTATAGATGATACAAATGGCAAAAAATGAACATAGAAAATTATGATTTATAACAGTAATGAAAGAAAATTATGATATAAACATCTTTAAGTCATATTTTAACATAAATTAACATTATTGTACAGTGTACATATAGCCTACTCAACTTACGACCAAATCGTGTTACGACTGGTCTGTCGGAACTGATTGTAGCCGTAAGTCAAGAACTAGCTGTATAGAAAATTGCCCAAAATAGAAATAATCTATATTTTAATTAATAATATATATTGAAACTGTGTGTGTTTGTGTGTTTGTGTGTGTGTTTGTGTGTTTGTGTGTTTGTGTGTGTGTTTGTGTGTTTGTGTGTGTGTGTTTGTGTGTGTTTGTGTGTGTTTGTGTGTGTGTTTGTTTGTTTGTTTGTGTTTGTGTGTGGTGTGCATGTGTCTGTGTGTGGTGTGCATGTGTCTGTGTGTGGTGTGCATGTGTCTGTGTGTGTGTCTGAAATTTGATCATTTTGGAAAATTGGATTTTTGGAATTACATCTTACTTGTGCAGTTTCAGAATTTCAGAAAAATATTTAAAAATTTCAAAAGGTTTTTATAAAATATATGGCAATTATTAATTTATGAACACTATATGAGAAGAAAGATTCATCATAATGAATAATTGACAAGTTTTTAAAAAATCATATATTTTAAAATTGATTTTAAAAGTTTGATTTTTTGGTCTTGAATGCTTTGAATTAAAAAGGTTTTATTATAACAACTTTTTCACCATGGAAACACCATATTGCCATATATTTTATAAAAACCTTTTGAAATTTTTACCTATCTTGAAGTGCAGACTTTTGACACTAGTTTGTTAATATATCTTATAGTAGATAAGTACTGCTATTTGATATATGAAAGCATTTATCTATCAAAAACTACTATATATTAAAAAATAATATTAACAGCTATATAAAGGCAATATATAAAACGATATGATATTTATATATTATGTTGATATTTAATAAGGAATATAAATTTTTATGTTGAATGTTTATAATAAAATACATATCTTGAAACTTACAATATTTTCACTGATTTGTTTTCGCAGTAATAAAATCTTTTATAAAAGTCAAATGATCCAGCAACAAAAAATGTAAAAATCTATATAACATTTAATATGCAAATAGATTTTGGCAGAACTTCTGCTATAGAATACCATCTTGTAAAGCAAATTCTACTTTTCACTTTTTTTCTTTTGCTTTGTGTCATATCCTATGATGGGGAACAGAATTCACCATTATCTAATTCATATGTCATAAAAGTTGATTAAAAGGTAACCTCTCTTTTCTATTAGTGAACTGCAATACTTCTGACAAAATACTTTTTCCTTTTTTCTCATGTTTTCCTATATTTCTAAATTTATTCTTAGAAAAGCTAAACCTCCAAATATACTCTGTCAATTTCAATAAATATTAATGTTTAGTATCATAATGTAATTAAATATTGCTGTTTTTATATTTAAAATTGGAAGATTTTATTGTTTTAATAATTTCTCATGATAATTTTTATTTATATTTTTCAGAAAATATCATATAGTCTGAAATTGCACAACTTGAAATTGCATAAATTAAGGAATGTCAACATGATGAAATTTTAATAATTTATTGCAAAGATTAAAATAAACATTTTTTATAATTATTGTAAACTGTATTATTTTAACTATCTGAAGAGTCATTTTATTATAATTTTATCAATGGAAATATTTTTCATCTATGTTGCATTATAAAAAAACACTAATCATTAAATCATATTTTATGATATTTTGCTATATAACACCAAATGTATTTGCAGATTTCATTTAAAAATGTTTAAAAAATGTAAAAATTAAAATAAAATCTAGGATATTAAAAATTAGATTTATTAATATCACATTCTGTAAAATAAATTTCAATTATTATTGTAGAATTTTAAATATTTTTAAAATTATTTTACCTATGAATGCAGTTTTTGCTTTCCAGATATTCCATTCCTGCTGCTGTATCTGTACACATTGAGAGAAGTTGTGGAACAGTAAGTGTTATTCCTTGAGATCGGAGAAAATTTAGCAATGATCCGCCTATAACAAAAATTTAATTTATAATTCTTTTAATTCAATTTTCTTTTTAATTTTAATTGTTAATATTTTATTGATTATTTTTCTAAAATTTTAATTTCCTAGAAAATTTCTTCTTCATAAATTCTTTTATTATATGAATATGATATATGACTGGCAAAATGATCAGTAAAATTACAAATTTAAAAAATAATTGCAATTTATATTTTACAATTACTATAATAATAAAAATAATAATAATAATACTTCATAGGCATGATTATTAATTAACACTCTCCTACTATTAAATATACAATTGACTGATTACAATAAAATTCTAGAGTCATTGATATTTCATTCACTATATCCAAAGTTCATTATAATCAAAATAATGTCACTTCCTAATATGGCATTTATATTCAATTAACCAATTGACTCTTGCTACATTTTTTGAAAATTAAATTGTATTTGTTTAATATAGATCAATAGATATTTAAGTATTTGATAAAAATTACTATTTTATTAATTAGAAGTTAATTAAAAAAAATACAAATATATAAAAAATATATTATAGGCATGATTATAACTAATAATCATGCCTATGAAGTATTATTATTATTTATTTATTTACTTATATATATATATAATTTTCTAAAAAAAATAAATCATTTTATGAGTCAAAATTAAAAATTGGCCTAATTTGTTAATTTTATAATCAGAATGATAGTTTTTTGGCTAAATTTTGAGTTTGTATGATTTCAAGTGGATAAATCATGTGCTTAACTTCCTCATCATAATTTTCTTTTAAAATCTAAAATATTATAATCTGTATAACTAATGACAAAATAATACTTATTTTAAATTTTATGTACTCATTTTAATATGTACATTAATAAATTGCACAAAAATCATTAATTTTATTGCAATTTTAAATAATTTTAATATTCTATGTGCTGTCATATTGTGACATGTGGTAACATCATTAAAATTTAAAAGTGAAAATCTTTCTTTTTTAACATAATTGGCAATTTGCCAACACAGCAATGAGTATATAATGTACAAAGAAAATGGCATTTGGTAATCCCTGAATTAAACAATGACATTTTTATCAAATCATGATGTTAGAATGATGTTATTTTTTGGGATTTCTATTTTGTGTTCTCTAAAACTAAAATGAGAGTTCATTATAATTGAAATCATTAGCATACTTCAAAATACATGCAGATCAGAAAAAATGAATTATGTTTGCTATAACAAATTCCACTATATCCAGAGTTGATTTTACTTTACTCAGTACACACAAATTTATGCATTTTGGGCAATAAGCCATATTTGCAATGACTGCTTTCAATGATTATCTTTTAAAGTAATTTTCAATGGCTTAAATAAATGATAGCTAATAGAGTAAGATAATCCAATAAAGAAAGATCTCACTAAAATGAGAATGTTCAAACTAATATCAAGAATATTCCAATGAAGGTCTATCCATTCTACATTTAGAAACAGTAAAAAAATACAATAGATCCTCTACTTATGAAGTTAATTTGTTTAGAAAAATTCTGTATAAATAAAAAAACCAAAATTTCAACAATGCTTAAATTCAATAAAAACAAATGAGCACAAACATAATGGTCAAATGAAATTTATAAGCATTCTTTATCCATAGATAAGAAAATTTAAGGCCATAACTAATATTTTTGTAAAAATTTAAATTTAAATCTTTTATATTTGTTAAATTTAAAATTTAACAAATTTAAAAGATTTATATATCTGCATATCTTCGAAATTGCATAAATCTGTTGAAAATGCTAAACTATGTAAGTTGGGGGCTTACTGTATGACACAGAAAATAAATCAAAATTAAGATATAGTTTCTAAATAATTTAATTCTAAAAGCAAAAAGCATTTTCAATTTTCTAAATATACTCTAAGTCAGTGGTTCTCAAAGTGGGCAATAACACCCCCCCAGTGGGCACTGGAGTGGTCTAAGGGGACGTTTCAAGCTCCAAGTGATATTGGGGATGCTGTATAAAAATCAGAGAGTGGTGGAAGAAATAATTGAATGAACGAATTATAAAAAACTTTTTAAGTTACTGTACATCTTATATACATAGTGTTTTTATAGAGATGGAACTTGAAACAAAATCAATAAGTTAATTTTTGTGTCTTGTAATTGGGTGTTTTTCAAGTAACTATGTTAAAAAATATCTTGTATTTTACACAACACACTACAGAAGTGAAACTTACTTTACTTTCCCAAGTACTGTTCATTTTAAAACAATCAGAACATTATTTTTTTTAATTTCCCCTATGAGCTAGTTTTCAGTGTATAAACTTCGAATTTCAGGTTTGGTTGCAGAAGCAGATACCTGAACTTTATCCTGGCTTATGGAATATTGTACAGAAATTTCTCGTAGCATTCCCTTTGACTTATTTAACGGAACATGGATTCAGTGCAGTAACAACTCTAATAATTAAGAAAAGATATCGGCTTCAGCTCGTGGCTGCATTAATTGTAGAGATTTGAGAATGTTGTTAAGAAAAATTGAGCCGAATATTGATAAATTGATACAAGCTCATCAGACGCATCCTTCTCACTGAACTTTTTTTGTTACTTGTTTAATTCATATTCCCATCCACTACATAGTTTAGTTAAATATGATTATGTATTTGCTATTAACTTTATTAATGTACAAGTAACCCAACTTCATCATTACTGTTTTATTTACTGACATATTTTTGTAAAAAATATAGATGTGAATTTCCTGGGGACATTGAACATTCAATTTTTTCTAAAAGTAGGCGGTACATTAAAAAGTTTGAGAAACACTGCTCTAAGTATATAATTCTGCTACATCAGCTGGAATAGAGAACTAATTCAAAATATAAAATTGGACATCAAACATCCCTTTTTATAAAATCTTTTATGTAATAAATATAAAGATATAATATTTCATTTATATCTGCATAAATATAATTTGAATATTAAATAAAATAAATAAATAAAATTACTCTCTTATGTTTCCTTATTTATTATGCCCAATTGAATAATAAATAAGGAAACAAGCAATTTTCTAGTTTACAAATATTTCAACATTTCATATCCTCTCTATAATTTTATATGGATAATTTATAAAAAAAGTAATTTATCTCTAATTCAATTTACAAAATTATTTAGATCCCTTTATCATTATGCAGATTAGACAATGTTTGCAACACACATGAATTTAGATTAATTCTGCACTATAACTCTCATTTTTTTTAATAATAAGGCTTAAAAAAGTAAAGGTTTACCATTTAACTAAATATAATATCCAAAAATAATATAAAATAACATATATAAGAAATAGATTTAGTTAATATATAGAAGTTTCATGTTTAATTCTTCACAAAGTGGAATTTGGTTAAATAGGATTCAGGCAACTGTAGCCTAATCACATCATATCTTTCAATATAATATAGTTGAACTTGATAACAGAAATCATTGGCAATACAATTCTGTTGCTTAATGAAACAAAATGGCATATTAAATTACATAGTAACTATTTCATTTTTCATACCAAGCTGAGTACACAATCATCATCAGTGACTATCAAAGAGAGAGGGCAAGAGGGGTGCCTGCCCTGGACATCATGATTTTAGGATTCTCAATTTATAACTCAAAATGTTAGTTAAAATATATTTGTATATTTTTATACTGTTCAAGCTTCAGTGTTTGTCAAAATTTGAAGTACTCTATCAATGTTTTTGCTTTTCTTGCATACTTAACTCTTTTTTGAAGGGCTCAAAAATATTAGTTGCCCAGATCTCACATTTTCTCTGAAAGTCCCTGTTCATCATATTCATAATCATCCTCATTCTGAATGATTTAGAAATGATAAATATTTACATAGTAGAAACTAAATTCTAACTAGGCATACTTCAAAGTTAAAGAATGTGTGTATACATGTATACAATTATTTTTTAAATTTAAATTTTCTTTTGTAAATTATTTTATTACAAATTTATTTTTTATTTTTTTATTTGCTTATATATAATTAATGAATTCCATATAAAGTAAATCTTATAAATGCTTTTTGCTAATAAATTTCCAAATGAATAAAGTATAAAACCAGAAAACTGGAAAATAATAAACTGTAATAGACATAGCCCTAATATATCAGATTCATAATTCTTCACTATAGTAAGGTGCATTATGAATTAATTTAAAATTATGATCTAGTAAAAATAAATTATTTTAATAATAAGATTTCTAACATACCAGGAACGAGTTCCATCACAATCATAACTGGTTGTTTTTGTACACAAATACCAATAAATTTGACAATATTTGGATGACTATATTGCTTTAATATTCGGCCTTCTTGAAGAAATTTTCTTTTTTGTTCATCAGGAAGATTAACTCTACAAGTTTTCACTGCCACTTCAATGCCTGCTGGATGCAGTACTGCTTTATATACATCACCAAAGTTTCCCTATAAAAATAAGTATTATAAATCAAAGCAAATATAAAATTATTTTAAGTATCAAAGAAAATTTATAGGATAATTTTAATTTTAAAAATCCATTGCACACTTACAACTTTTAGTTGAACAAATTTTTAGTCACTTGAACAAATATACCATAGCTTATTTGAGTTTACATGCTTATATGTATATAAGCATGGAGATTTGCTTTATTTAATCATATATACAGGGTCGTCAAGGTAAATCCAGAATTTTTTTAGGCAAAATTTCTGGCAAATTCTGGATAGGCTATAATTTGGTTATAATTTCAATCAACACAGAAGTAATTAATAATTGATAAAATAGTGACTTCTACTTCAACAAGTTGTGAATATGATCAGAGGGCAGCCATTATTGAATTGCTTCATGTAGGAAAAACACTGAAGTAAATCATTGCATGGTTTTGCTACAAGAAGCCAAGAGATTTAGGAAATCTAGGCCAAGAGAAATTTATTCCTAACTGAGCCAAACACAGAAAGTGATCTGATTGCAAGAGGAGTGACAAATTTGTTTCCGAATTGGAGGAGAAGATTGACCAGAATCCAGGGCAGAGCATGGCTGACTTGGCAAAAGAAATGGACATGGCACGGTCAACAATCAGTCTAGCAGTGCAGAAGGATTTGGGCACAAATGTTTTTTCCTCAGGAACCAACAACTGTTGACCAAAAAAAAAAAAAAATGAATAAAGTAGATTGATTGGAAAATGGCCATCGTATAGCATCATTTTCTGATAGCGATACTGCTGATACGCCTAGCTTTTCAGTAACCAGCCCTGATTTATGCATCCGTCCAGCCCAGACTGCCATCTCAAATATTTCGTGTGGGGCGTGGTTGAAGCAAAGACCAATAAGATTCATCATAACATGAAGGACTTTCTGAAGGTCTTTATCCTTTATCTTTCAGAAAGTCCATGTTATGTGTTTCAGGTGATGACAAATTTAGACAGAGAAGAGGTGAAGCATGGCTGCAGGGAATTTAGGTCCCGATTCAAAAAAGTGGTAGAAGCAAATGGTTCCTATATCAAATAATTTCGATTAGTTGTAGTGTATTTAACTTTTCAACTAGTTTTCTTATAAATATATTTATTTTTTCCTGCAGTTTTGTTGTTTTTATTTACATAGCGATTTTTCCAGATTTACCTTGTGTATATTATATATGATTAAAATTATTCAAAGAACGATTATGATGCATATTATGTGTGTGTATTCAATTCAACATTAATTAAACAGTTACATGGTGAGTTGATGATGATTTAAGTATATGAACATACCAGACTAGTGATTAAGTCATCATATCAAGTTTACTTTTGATTGATTTATCTAAGGCAGCAGCACATTTATAAGTTCTAATTTCCCAATTAGTAGTGCTATTACAAAAAGGACTCAACACAATATAAATATTTAATTGTTTTTCATTTTTTCATTTAAAATTTTTGTCAAATTTAATTTCATATAGATTTTAATTTATTAAAATTCCTAAAAGTAATTGATACAAAAAATTTATTTTTATATATTCAAATTAATTAAAAATCCAACAAATGTATAAAAATATATGGATATAGCCTAACCTATAAAGCACTTATTATATAAGAAGTGCAATTTGTACCAAAATTTTAATTTATGAGCTTTTACTTCATGTTTAGAATATTTAGTGAGCAAATATTTCAAATTTGAGCAATACAAACTTTATTGACTATATATAAAATATGCCAAAATCATATGACCATGTGTCATATATATTCATAACAGTACCAAATTTTAATAAATTATTGTTTAATAATTATTATAAAACATTTTTAAATTATTTACTACTAAGAGATAAAATTATTCCAGAATTCATCATGGGTAGCCACATATTCAAATAGAGCCAATCAACAGATTAAAATCAGAATCAACAAGATATGCCCCAGTTTCCTGAAAAATTCAGACATGTTGAATTTGGATTCTATTATGATGATAGCATGCTTCTATGCAGCCAACTTAATAAGGATTTTCATTAAACTGCCTTTTTAGATAATACAGGGAAAGTTCAATTCACTGTTTTTGTCAGGATTCCTAAGGAAAAACTAAGGATATGGAAAATGAAGCATTTTATGAAAAAATGATAGTTGCAGCAGCATCTATTATTTTTTCATAAAATGAAAAATGCATTAAAAGATAACACTAACAATAATGCAAAACATTATAATGGATCAAAGACATGTATTGAACTATGTAGCATATATAATATTCAATTAGTCAAAGAACAAAGTGAAATGCTTACAGGCAGTGTTAGCAAATCTAGTTTATGAGAAAATCACTTAAGTACCAGAGTGAAAAGAGCAAAATTCTCATATCAATAATAATAATTTTTATATATTTTTATTAAAAGAAGTTACAATGACTGAAACAAATTTATTTACTTTTTAAACTTTATAATATTTTTATCATCAAAAAACATTAAAGTCACCAGATTGGCAACATGCAGTACTGCATCATCCATAGGCACAAAACATGCAGTATGATGATGATGCTAAAGATCTAAAGCACCTCAAAGTTTTGAAATTTTATAAATTTTGAAATAAACTAAGGCAAAGTTAATATCTGCATGAAGACATTCAAAGGCTTAGACATTTAAAAGCTTATTCTGCCAGCACTGGTAACACACACACCTTTCAGGTATGTGTGTTACCAGTGCTGGGCACTGGCACTATTGAACTATTACTGCCAGCTTTTGTTCAATGATGTTTTGTTCACTATACATGTTGCCAGCTTTTGTTCAAGTTTTTTCAGTTTTATTCAAGCTAGATTAGGCTCTCCCATCATGCCTTTCCCCTTCAACTCGTAGTTTGGTGGGTAAGGCAAATCTAAAATCTCATAACCAATTGTACAAATTCTAGTAAAAGATTACTTTATCTCTTGCTGTTAGGGGTGTTGCATAAATTGAATTAGATAAGAATATAGATTGATGTAGAGATTGCAGATTCACTACCAGCAATTTGATGTCAGTGAGTATGGGTGGACAATTGATGACGATTGATAAGGATACAATGCAATGTCATCAGTTGTAGCTTAATCTTAAAAGATAAAGTAAATTCTTACTAACTGGTACATAGTGTACTGTTTCTTAAAAACTATCAGTCTGGGATTAATATTCTTCAGGACTAAAATTTCTAATCAATAGTTGCAGGAAAATAATAAATTGGCAAAGATTAATGTGGGTTTAATTTCAATAGTTTAATTTCCATAATTTAAATAAAATCCTATTTAAGATTTGTTCAAGGACTCTAGAAAATGAATGATGCTTCCAGGAAAGCAATACATCAGGAAGAATAGATCACTCTATATAAGGAAGAAATTGTGTGTTTTGTTCATGTAATTAGATATCTTACCATATCTACGTAAAAAATGGATAACTTCTTTTTCAAGAATATGTTATAATTCTTTATATTTAAATTAATGAAAATTCTTTTAAATAAGGGAAAAAATTAAGTTTAAGTACATTTTTCAGAAATGGAACATCTTATAAATTAAAATATAGTTATATCAATGATTGAAGGTGCTATTACTACAAAATATTTTGTTAATATATTAGGATATCATTGAACTTAATAGTATGAAATATTCAAAATGGCAACATCTGTTTAAAAAATGTGCAAAATTAGATGCAAATGACATGCAGATCCTTGTATTTACAAATACAGGTATACCTCGCTTAGTGCGACTTCACTCAGTGCTGACCCCGCTATAGTACGGTTAGTAATTTGAGGAAT